>JAPMOQ010014475.1:29771-63995 GCA_026543055.1 Argiope trifasciata
ACACACACACACACACACACACACACACACACACACACACACACACATATATATATACGAGATTATTATTATTAAATTAACACACACACATTCGACAGCTATCAAAGTATTCATAAATATCTCATTCTTTCTCAAAGATTAACCGTATAAAAATGCATTCTTTTCCCCATTTTGATTTTTTGCAAAATCAATCAACCATGCAATCTTTCATATAATGAAAGATTGCATGAATGGAAATTAGTTATCTCCCAAAGTATACGTATGAATATTCTAACCTAATACATCTGATTCAAGTGATTGATATTATTTGTACATGTTTTCTATAATCTTTAACATAACTCAGTTGGAGTTTAAAAACATTTTTGCCCATTTTATAAGAAATATATAATTATGTTGTGATTTGCACTGTAAAATTCGGCATCACTCTAAATGAACAGGAATATATTTTGAAAGTTGTTTTGAAATCTTCTGTACTATTTGCAATTTAAATGAAATTTGTAATTAAAAATATTTATCTTGTATATTTATTTTTTAATTTTGAATGTTAAAAATGGAGCCACAAAGGAACGAGGTAGCACAAATATCACAAATGTCATTCTTTTAGATTTAATATTAAATCTAAAATTAAAGTCTGAAATTAGAGTTCTAAAAATGCTAAATTATGAGAAAGATTTTGTTTACGTAATTATAATTTTATTGGAACTCAATAATGCTATCAATAATATGTACGTGTGCGTGTGTGTATTTGCATGTGTCCGGAGTGTCATCCTTGAGCCGCTTGCATCATAGCGCAACAGAATAAGAAGAAGCTGGTTCTAGTCAATAGAACACTGTTTTCAGTCATATAATAGTATTCGTCTATGTAAAACAGCCCAGCTGTTCGTCCAATTCATTAAATTTATTTGGTATCATATAGTGTGGTATTCTTGTGATATGATCCGTCCCTAAATATTAATTTCAACAGGGCTTTTCCCTAGGGCCTTTGAGAGGTATTACATTTGATATATAATACGATTAATAGAAACCTGTTTTTCAAGCCAAGGTTAATATGCCTCTACATCCATATATTTACTTTGTTTTTTACTGACAAGGCTCAATATGTTTGTATTGCTTTAGATCAAATGGTGAGATTTTATCAAGTAAAAAAAATACGATAGTGCGCTTCCATTTTAATTGATGTCATAAAGCTTTCAGTCGCAATTGAATTAGTTTTTAAATTAAAGATTGATACCCTATGGGCTTTAACAGTGGCGAATTATTTTTTGCTCTAATAATGAATTTATATATTTTTTTATTTTCTTCTTTTTAAAAAAAATCAAATTAAACAAAATCTATGTGAAATTAATCATTCCTTCGTCAAAAACAATCTTTTGTAGAGCATTGCATTGATGTAACTCTATTTCTAGACATTTTGCTTAAGGAAATGCTAAGAATAATTACCATTTATACACAGTTCTAATAAGCATCGTCGGTTTGTTTCAACTTTCATTAGTGTGCCTGAAAGCAAGTGTTTATGCAATTATGCAGCTAATTACTTGAATGAGTTGACACAACATATTTAGGATATTTTGTTGCAGCTGATTTTCATTTTATGGTAATTCATTTCGCTTAGTACTTCATGTTTGTGCTTTTTGTTAATAGAGGGATAAATTATGGGTTTCACCAGTTAATTTATGATCTAGATGTAACACACAAACCTTAAATATGTTTAGGTCATTAAACATGATTAAGTCCCATTTATAAAGGAGGCCCTTAAGGAAATACAGTAATCAGTACTTATAAATTTGAAATTGCTCATTATAAATGGTTTGAAAATACAATGATATATTAATTGAATTAATTCATAAAGGTAATATTCAAATAATCGAATTATAATATAAATCAAAACATGAAACTATGTGTAATTATCTATATTACAAATCTCTTGCACAAAGCAATATACAACTAAGTGGAAACATGAAAAATATTTTGATTTCCTTCACGGTGATAGCCTGAAAACATGTCCTATAATTGAATATCGAGCAATATTTTATACTGTAGAATCGAAAATAAAGTATCTCGACTCAATGAGCATGGGCATATAAAGCTATTGAGCTGTGATCATAAAAGACCATAGAACAACTCCTCCCATTCGATATACAAAGAGAATATATAGATCTTTAATATTTTGACCTAGCCAGATGCCATGCGAGAAACTTCATGATTCAAGTCTCTTTCAAATAATATAGAACCGTCTAGAGAAATTGCATATTTGTACAAAAAGAGAATAAAAAAAAAACCATCACATTTTACATTATATATTGTTACAGATCCCCCCCCCCCCAAGAGTTTACTTGTAGCGGATGTATGGTTTAAGAAGACAATTAGTAGGCCTCAATAGAAAACAACGGTGGCATTTATTTACAAGAAGAAAGGACAATACAAAGACTAGAAATATGTACAGCCGGTACGAACACACAGCAGCTCACAATAACAGCAGTAGCCCACAAGTAGAAATCGACCACATCACACAAAGTGAACAGAAAAAATTCAGCAAGATAAGGGGTCCTTGGAGCTTTGCTCTACGATCTTTCCAGACTGATGAAATACTCCTTCATCTTTAGCAGTAACCAAACTGCCGATGCACTACCACAAGACTGACTACTGCAGACACAGAAACTCCTTACTGCTACCACAATAGACAATCAGGCACACATCTCAGTTTAGCCATAGCTTGAGCTCTACAGAAGCGCTACGTTCCGCCATTGTTTCACTATTTTCTCGTAGACTTGCCACTAGTCTATGACTCCGGCTACGATTCAATTTACATCGAATCTTTTTCGGAGTGTCAGCTTTTTATAGTTTCTGGGAGGTGGGCCAAAACTCTTCTTGGCCAATGAGGGGTATTTTGGTTTCTAATAGACGGAGCGATAAAATTACTTCGATAAAATTTTACATAGGTAGCACCCAGCTATCTTTGGTTCCCTCATACACACTTTATCAACCAGAACTCAAACCTAAACATAAACATGAACTTACATCTCTTGCTCTAAAATTATGGGGTTTTCCTGACGTTAACTGCGAGCATATACTAAAGGGTTATATAATGTTATGGTTCAGCCAGAAACTCCAATACATACTTAAAGAGAATCTTAGTTAATATATTCCATTTCCATTTTGGTATCGTATGATAATATGACATAATAATTACAGAAATTATTTCCAAGAAACAGATAATAATTACTGTTTGAAATCATGCATTTTGACATCAGAACATATGTTATAATGCAATAAATAAGATTTTGTATCTGCGACACTGACTCCTGTTTAGTTAGATCATAGTAAGGAAGAAAGTGTTAAATATTCAGTTAAATAAATGCTGTGTAAGTAACTTCAGGTATTAATGACCAAATTCGAGACCATTTGGTAATCTTGTTTTAAAATATTCTGGTGATAATTCTGCTTCGAACAAATGTTTGATACTCTTCTAAGGAATTAGATAGAATAGTTGTGTGAATTTTCTCTTTGGAGTGTCGATCGCATTCTTATATGTTTAACGTTTTTTTTGATGCCATTTAATTAGAAATTTTCTTTTCATTTGAGTGACTATTGATTTATATTCCAAAACTATTTCTTTTACTATTGATTTCTAAAATTTCTTTCTTTATTGATGCCTCGACTGCATGTAGTTCTAACTTTACTTGTGGAGTAAAGAATATTTTATTTGTTATCGAGATTAACCGATAATTCATGACTTCCTACCGGACTAGTTCTCTCTAAAAATATGAATCTGATAGATATAAAATGTTTAAACCGTGTGTCTCTAAAATCTTGACCTCGGCTTTTACTCTTTAAATATTGGTCATAGATATATGCTTTAAATTACAAAGTTGCGTTAAAAAAGGTTCAAAATGTTACTAAAATATTAGGGGAATCAAACTTTAAAAAAATATATAATTTAAATTTTTATACAGATTCCGACAAAAAAATTATAAGGAGTAAAATGGGCAAAAAAATATACATTTTTCTAACAAAGACGAATTTGTTGAATAGAAATGTATCATTTTTAACCATACTGAAATATATTTCAAATGCACCGAATTAAACATAAAACAATTGAATAATATAAAATAAACTTTATTATTCTTTAAAAATATTAATATATTATTTTAAACAGATATGTTATTCATATAATTTTAAATAGATATGTTATTCATGTAATTTTAAACGCAATTCTTATCATCGAATTTTTAGTTTTAGCTTTATATTATATTTTGCATAACGGTAAAATCTTTATAGTTGAACATTTCTGCGAAAGAATTGATGCATTTTCATTCCAAATATATATTTGATGCTATTTTTTATTCTTTTCATTTTGTTAGCAGTATTTCTTTTCAGTAATATTTCGTTTTATTTGAAAAATATCTTTTGATTTTTTCAAATTTAGCTCCTTTCTTCAGTTCATATTTCCCCGAATAATAATTTTAAAATAAAAAATATATGCTTGAAGTAGGTTAGGATTTATATCTGTAAAATTTAATCTTTTTTGAAAATATATCAAAAAATATTATTCAAGGAATATACAGAATATAAAAATATACTATAAATTTTATTTTTTACATCAAAGTAGGGGCCTAAATAAGTAAAGATGTTATTGCAAAATTCTTTGTAATTTAGAAAAAAGACTTTCATCAAAAGTGTTTTGAACTGCATTCATTAATAATATATCATTACGATTGCATTGAAATATAGCGGAATCACATCTTTTTTGTCAACATCTATGAGTTTTTATGGAATTTTAAAGCAATGAATGTCGATATCATACGGAATTTCTATATACTAGTTTTTAAATTTAGTTCTTGAGAATTGCATCCTGTATAATTGGAAAAAAGTCGTATAAAATTGAGAATAAAAAATCTTAAAAATTGGATAAATGAAAATGATGTGTGTTTGAAAAATGTTTTATGCATGGGGCCCTTTATTCCAAAGATAAAATTTAACAAAGTTATATAGAAGGAAACCATCATTATTTGAATTTGCATATTGAATATTAACTTTGCTGAAGATATATATCTGCCGGCATCTTGGTATAGGGGCTGCGCGTCTGATCCGTGATCAGGAGGTCCTGGTTCCAGTCCTGGTTCGAGCATTGTTGTCCCATCTATGATCTATAAGTAAGATGTGTGCATATTTTGCTCTGTAAAAAGGGGTTATGCAAGTGAATGTGATGTGTGAATAGCAAAGACGTATTCTTGGCTTACTCTACTAAAAAACAAAAGACGCTTCCTTGGATTAAAATCGTTGACTTTGTCAGAAAGATTACACGTGAAAAATGCCATTAGTAACAACAAGAGATATTTCTTTCCCTTTATTGTATCTTTTTTCCCTTATTAAACTGGAATTGAAAATTTAGTCTTTCGACTCTCAATTATTACTTTTTAAGCTATATTTTCTTACATTACATTCAAAATATATAAATAATTTCATCGTTTACAAATTTATTGCTTCGTGGAGCTCCACGAACAAATAACTTCAATTAAAATTGTTAAAGAACTCTCAAAAAACAGATATGTTGGAAGCCAATAACTAATAATAAAAATATGAGTATCCACATTCAAAGTGCAGACAGGTCAGTAAGACAAAATAATTAACAATCACATTATATTGAGGCATACAAATGTAATAATCTATATATTAGTATCATATGGATTTTATTAACACTCCTGCAATTGAAGGTTAAATTATATGTTTGAAATTCTATATTTCTAAATTTTGTAATCAACCCTTAAATTGGAGCGTGTGGTCTGTAAGACCACCTAGAGGTGTACTTTTGGTCACTCCCTTCTATTTTTAGCTGAAATGAATGGATTAACCCTGTAGCGCCCTATTTCGCTATCTTCAAACCCGTGCACATTTTCAGTGAATGCTTTTAAAAATAATCCAGTTATTTCTCTGTGCACGATCATTCAGACAGCTCCTCTCTCTTAGTGTCCCAGTGATAAACAAAGCACAGCAGACAACTTTAATACTTTGGCCCCGAAATATGATAAGGATAATTGCACAGAAGAGTTTTTCGATGAAAGTTCGTATTCAACTAATTTTGATATGTATGTTCAAACATAATTAGTTTTTCTAGTGATAATGTATTTGAACATTATATATATATATATATATATATATAATTTAAATGTGGTTTCTTATAATAGTTCTTACCCTTATGTTTAAATTGCCTTAGAAAACTGTGCTATGGAAATCAAACAAGTAAACATGGTACTTATACAGAAAAAATAAATATGAATTAAACAGTATAAAGTAATGTATTTTTTCAAGAATATTACTTAAACGTGCAGTTTGAGAAGAAAATGTATGCTCCAACTCATTTACTTTTTTCAATAATTATATATTTTGAAAAATTTCTAAAACATATCTATATGTCAAGAAAAATATCTGGAAAAAATATTGGCAGTTTTTCACACTCATACATTTATTAGAAAATTTAACATGAGTGTAAATGAAATTTGGTCTTTTAAACTTCGATTCCCCAGATAGGAGTTAGTTCAAATTTGATTAACATTTCAAAGAATATCTTTTGACAAAATCTGGTAGTTTTAAGCGAAAAGTCCATCTTGTGGAGCTCCAAGACACATACACTCGCAAACGTGAATGCATTGACACATGGACTAGCATGTATTTACGCACATGCGCGCATTTCCATTAATATATACGTTTTACTTTATTATTTTATGATTGAAAACAAATTGAAAGAGAAATTCCTTAAAAGTACTTATACGCAAATGATTTATAAATTACATTTTCAATGTTTTATTCAGAACGTGTTTTTTAATACGATAGAATTATGATCAAATTTTTGTTTATTTTGATAATTCACTTAGAATAGTTATAAAGCAAATCAATTAAATATGCATATATCAGAGAAAAATTATAATCCATTCTGTGTAATAACTAGCACTTAACAGAAGCTGATATCAAATTTTGATTACAAATTGAAAATAGCGAAGTGATCTTTCTCTAATTGATGTCAGGATATTCCGACGATAAAATAACTCGAGTTTTAACCGGATTTCTAGATTCATTTTTAAGTCCATCACTAGTTAAAAAAAAATTGGATTGCCACAACTCAACTTATTATTAAAAAATGCAAGATATCATTCACATTTTCCTGTAAGAAATAATGAAATAATATGAAATCTGAAAAGACGGAATCTCCCGGATTACTACTGTCTATGTCTGGAAATCAAATGGGTGGAAATTATGCTATTTAGACACCGTTAACTAGTACTTTCCTATCTTGCCTTTGAAATATTCTGGGGCGTGCTGGTTAAAATCAATCTGCTATGGTATTATTTGTGGCATTTGCAGATAAACGAATAAAGATAGTATATGGGTGTTTCGATACATATAAACAGGGATTATTAACAAATAATATTGAATTTCTTATTGTAATTTAAAAGAATTTGATTATTATTTGCAGATTTGTTATTCATTTAAATTTATTATAGATAGGTTGTTTAGAAGTATAAAAAAAAGAATTTTAAATAAAATATTTTGTCCTGAATTTCTTGTTTGGCTGAAACGCTGTAATGGTTACATAAGTATTTAGAAAGAAAAACTGTAATTAGCTCTTGAGTAGTTCGTGTTAGTATATGTTCTGTATAAATTCTGGAACATAAAATGGTGATTGCTTTCATGTTGTATATGTATTATTTTATTTGTGAATATTCTATGATGATGATAGAAATCATAATTTGACAAAATGACAAAAATTATAATTTGCAATGTTTTTATTTTTCAGCACGAAATGGCTAATTTATATATACCATGAATCCTGCATTGACTGAGAAGATCTCATAGCACTGGTTTAAAAAAGTACATATCAGTTTGTAAGCTCTTCACAATAATTTGCTCAAAACTGTAATAAAATAAAGATGTATAATAATTTTGGCGTAATCTGAAAATCGCCAAATAAGTCAAAGGAATGCAAACAGTCTTTGCTTCTGATGTATGATGTTATAATGCATCTAATCCAAATACTTTAATATATGTTTTATATTGCGTTGAATTTTTAAATGTTTTCTTATTTCATTTGTGAATATTCTATAATTGTGAAATGGTATAGAACAAAATAATCCATCATTGGTACCATTTTTTTTAGCAGAAAATGGTTGATTGATAAAAAAAAAAATCCACGAAAGTTTAAATGAATCGGAATTCCTTGTTTCACTGATTGAAAAAAGGTACTTGTTTATTATGTACGCTATAAATCGCTATAAAATGCGAATTTCGTTGCATAGAATGGTCATCTTGTTAGAACATGAAAATCGCCACAAATTGTGAATCATATAACTGAGCATAGAGATTTTGGTATAATCAGAAAATCGTCAAATAAGTCCGGGAATACAATTATCCTAGCGAAATCTTTGCTTCTGATATTATAAGAGTTAGGTGGTCTTTGTGTAATCTGGAAATTTCCAGTTAATTTCAAAATTCCAGCCATTTAGGAGAAATTTTGTCATTTTTTGGATCTTGATGTAATTTGAATATCCCTATGTAAAACCCATCCATAAATTTTGAAAAAAGTCACAAAAATAAATAATCTTTTAAATAAATAAAAAATGAATTTTTGTGTTTGAGTAGAATTGCAAGAATGAATATTGCTTGAGCATAGAAATATAATTTAAAATACATGAATGGGTAATTTACATTGATTCAAGGAAAAAATGTTTAAACAAGTCTTTCATGCAACAGTACGTTATTCAATTTATACCTATCCATCTTTCTTCATATTGTGAATTATTGTACTCAGACAAGAAAAGTCCAAATTATCGGATTAATTAAAAGGATAAGAAATCTCTGTATATATAATAGTTACCATATCTTGTTATCCTATTTTTGCGAAAACAACAGTGAGTGTAAAAATAACCTCTAAAACAACAAAAAATTATCAAAGAAAATTCAGATATCGAATTATGCAAAATAGTTTTAAGTACATTTTTACACATCTAATTAAAAAGGGGTTTTGTTATTCTTTTAGATGGGAAAATAAATGCTACTTTCAATGTATTCACAATCAGCTGTTAAATTACATAAGATCTTAAGATGATATTTTATTTTATATCTAATCCTTCTGTAACTGCATTGTACTAACCGATATCCGTTTATTGATTTATTTATTTGAACTAAATTTCTTATCTAATCTGAGATTTCTATATTAAATAATTACGTTCATCTTAAAGCTATAATTTTAAAATTTTTACAGATTTAGCAGAAAAAAAATGAATTCGTATTACTAATAGAATTATAAAGAATTTAAGAAATAGAAACTGGATCTACTAAGGATCTTCGGAAACTATTAGAATTCTAG
The DNA here is from genome assembly GCA_026543055.1 of Argiope trifasciata. NCBI lineage: Eukaryota > Metazoa > Arthropoda > Arachnida > Araneae > Araneidae > Argiope > Argiope trifasciata. The sequence goes on from JAPMOQ010014475.1 coordinate 39,133, forward strand.
CAGTAAGAAATGCTTTTTTCTTAAAAAATGTTGAATGAACTTTAATATGCATAGTAAATATGAAATTAAAAATTAACATTTATTACATTATTTATACCTTCATAAATATCTTAATAAAAAAGACATTAAATCATTACAGCGACGTCACGTGAAATTCTGATTATAAAAAAATAATTTCTGTTAAGGAGTTTTATTAAGTAGGAATAAAATTTGTCCTGAAATATTAAAATTTGGAAATATACGAGTTCATGAATTATTCTTTCATATCAGACATTTGGACTTTCTATCTAACATATTGTCTTAGAAACCATAATAACAGAAAAATGTAGAGTTATACAAGGTTGAAATAAAATATGGATAAATATTAACAATTTAACGAAGAAGAAAAATATAGAGAAACCTTCGATATTTCTATTTAAAATAAGTGAAATAAGTAAAATCAGCAATTAAAGTCTCATATTTATTGGAAAAGGAAATAATTAATTGATCAACAGCTTTCCCAATTAAAATTTCTATTACATTTGAAACATTTTCCTTTGTTTGTGCCCCGTCCATTTAAAAGGAATAATCGATAAATATTTTATTGGAATCTGCAGAAGCATCCGGAATCCAAAAACATCTTATGCAACTCCATTCTTAATTTAAATTGTTTGTTTAGTAATATAAAGAAAATTTACTGATGCATTCTATTTAATTATCAGAACTAATTAATTATTATTAACCATATTTATTGGGTTGATGCATAATTATCAGGGGTTTCTTTGACGTGCTATATTTTTTTAAAAATTAAAAATATTTTATAAATGAATGTATGAAAATAATCTTTTAGGTTATAAAAAGGCGTCTTGATATCCATGCCATATCATATCCGTGCCACTTTGGGAAAGGATGGAAAATATTGCAATCATTTCGCAATCTGAATGAATTAGCAGTGAAGGCACAATCAGCGAAAGTTAATGCAGGAAATGGTTTTCAAAGTTTCAAATCATGTTGCAGTTGCTTGGCAGTTAAGCCAGGCAGAGGTCAACTATCGGATTTTGAAGAGGAAACACTTTTGGCAGCTGTAAGAAAGAAAAAAAAAGTTTAACAATTCGAATGCTAGCTGACAACTACAATGCGACCATTCAACCATCGTTCGGTTATTGAAGTAGAAAATTTAAAAAATTTAGCATTTGAAATTTTATGTTTCCTTTTTCATGATAAATAGTGTTTGAAAACGCCTGATAATTATGCACAAGCCCAATAATGTCGCTTAAATTAACAAATATTAATTTTGTTCGAAATAAATTTCAAAGTAGAGGATTGCTAATTTCTGTTAATACTTTCAAACTGTTAGAAAACTCACTTTTAAAATCAATAAAACATTTTTGATGTTTTAACAAAACTTTTAAACTGCTATTTTTTATTTTAGGGAAATATTCAAGTATATAAGAGTTATTAGTTTTTGAAATTAATACTAAATACAGAAAAGTTTATTTAACCCTTTAGGGGACCTAACTTAAAAATATTTCTTATTAAAAAAAGTTAACTGGTAACTAGAAACGGGAGTCAAAATGACTTCACATTGTTCATCAGCACTGATTATACCGTGGTATTTTGTTCTTGAATGTAATAATCTCTTCAGTTCTTTCAAATTGCTCTTTCATTTGCATGCGTGGTCTAACTGAATGACAAAAGCTTGAATTTGAATATGTGCGTATTAAAAAATTATTCTTTATCAAAATTTTGGTTGTTATTTATGGAGTCATTGATTTCAAAACTAGCTTTATTTTAATAATACAAAAAAATATTGTATTCTTCATTTTTGTTTGTTAAATTCTAATAATCATTAACATTAACGTCATTATATATTATCTAAATGAAGTAAATATTAAATATTAAATTTAGCCTGTTTAATATTAATATTTTAATAACTACATGGTTTACAGAATGTGTTGTGTTTCGAAAATAATTCCTCATGCATTTTACAAAAGAAAAAAAAAAGCAAGGGAGTCGTTTTGATGGATGTCATCATTCATAACTTTCATCTTTATTTTAAGTAGAGATACATATCCATTGCTTTACGTTTTCATTGGCGGTTTCGAATCTGTTTAATATCTTGAGGAAAATCTATAGAACATTTTGTTTATAACACCGTAAATTTTAAAATAACACCATAGAAATTTTAAGGCTTAACAAATTGCTATATTTTGATATAAATATAATTTTTAGAAAACTCGATAACATCTTCCTTCACCGCATTAGTGTTAATGAATGTTTTTAGATAATATTTTCGAAATAATTTCGAAAAATCTGTTGTACTGAAACTTCTCAACAAACATTGAATTTCAATGGTGTTTTTTTTCTTGAAGTTTTTATAACACAAGCTTCACACATTAATTAGACTATAATCTGCATTTGATGAACACACATATTACATATCAAAATATTTGTATTGAAGAGTTCTGCTAGAATTTCTATAGATTAGGTAATGTACATCATATTTGATACCCTGTATCTCCTAAAGTTTTCTTTTTTTTTAAATGAAAAATCGTCGTATTTGAAATATTCATATTTTAGAAACATTGAAATTATGTTATAACTTATGCACAATGATTGTTTTATGGTGATGCATAAAACAGGCTTTATGCATAAGTTGTGCATCTTAAGTAATGTCCCATAAGATGTGCAATATTAGGTAATGCACCTCTTATCTGACACTATGTATAAGTTGAAGTTTTTCTTTTTTTTATGAAATGAAAGATCGTCGTATTAGAAATATGAATATTTCTGAAACATTGGAATTATGTTACATCTTATGCATAGAGCCTGTTTTCTATCGTCTTTAGAGATTATTTTACTGTCAGAGTTCAAAGTAACACTTCTTTTTAAGTTCTCTGCCAGTTTCACGGTATTGTCAATGTAATAGATCGTTAATTTCGACCTAGGAACTCCAATAATTATAGTTTCTAACAAGGCGAATGCATGAAGTTGAAAATTCAGCTCAGGATGAGATTTAGTATGTATGTACTATTCATTTAAAATTATCATTCACGAAAATATTAAAGCACGATAGCCAGTCGATTCCGAGAAAATGGTCGTATAATTTTCTGCATAGTTTATGTGCTAATAATCATTGATGAAACGCGAATGATATAGTGTTTCAGACGAACATCGTTGAGATCTTCTTCTAAAAATTGAATTATAATCCAAGAATTAGGAAAATAAGTATGTGTTTTTGCATCAAGAAATGGTAAAAAAATGAATAAACAAATAAAAATGTTTGTAAATTGTTAAACTAATTTTGAACCTAATTAGAAAAAAATATAGATAAAAAGAGCAAAAAAATGTGTACCCAGAATCGAATTCTGGTCTCCTAAATGCTAAACCAGCTGCATAGCCATTATATTATTCGTGTCTCTGCAACTGTCACACATTATTAGTATATAAACTATGCAGAAAGTTTGAAGACCATTTTCACAGAATCGACTTGATATTGCGCTTTAATATTTTCGTAAGTGCACATTCTAAATGTATACTACAACTATACTAAATATCATTCCGAATGGATTTTCAATCTTGTGTCCTCACCTTTTAAGATTAAAGATTATTAAGATTATTTCGTGTTTAACAAAGAAATGCTTTATAGTTACAACAGAGTTTTATGGTGTGAATGCCAATGCAGACCATAATACAAACAATAGTTTGTATGATATTAATAGGTAGGGTTTCCAGAACATAAATGATATTTGATATGTTTTTTAACTTAATTTCAAATCAATCATTCACAAAAAAAGATAAATATAAGCTAAATTTTGAATTTTTTTTGTGTTTAGCAAAAATAAAATAAATTTAGAATCTAAATATAGTTTTAGTATCAGACAAATAGTTTGTATTCTTTTACATGATTAATTTAATAAAATAGTGCCTGAAAAGTTTTTATTAATGAATAATTCAATTTCAAATTGAAAATCATTGCCACTTCATTTAGATTAAGTTACTGGTAACAAATCATTAATTTATTCCTAATTTTAGAATATATATATATATATATATATTGAATTTTAAGTTATTATTTAAATTTTATTGATAGAAAGAAAATTTTCTTCAAAAATTTAATTTTCTGATTATAAATGAAATAAAAGTAAATCAATTGGGAATTTTTACATATTTGACTTGTGTTTCACACAAACAAAAGAACATTTACTTAGTTGCTGGGTAAACAACAAAATAATCGATGTTTATTACATAGGCATTAAATAAATAATTCTGGACTCTAATACAAATAAATCAAATAATTGATTATATTGGTGATGTCACTTTCGTGTTAATACGGAAAGGGGTGCAGTGGCTTCTAAAGGTAAAGATCCCTGAGCATCGGAAGGTAAAAGTCAAACTTCTTGTTCAAATGAAGATGGCATACACACACATTAGCTTGCACAACCCTTTTTAATACAGAGACACATTCACACGCCTCACAGATAGATATAACACCGATGAAGAACAATCATGCCCGAACTAGGAGTCGAACACGAGGCGCTCAGATGACGGGGAAGACGCTCTAACCCTTAGCCAGAAGGCCAGCTATAAAATTGATTAAACTGTAAGATAATCTCCCCATTTCTGACTGCCAATATGAGATTGTTATTTGCTTGTTTCCGGTACCTTTTAAAGATAAACAAATCAACTGAAATTCCAATCCTTGAAATGATGAAATTTTTTCAATAAATCGTTGCATCAATTGTTTATTTTTATATTTCAGAGCTGTCAAATTATGAATATAACGTTTTTAGTAATTATAACTATCAGAGGAATCACTCACCCCATAGCCCCTTTCAAGAAATATGGACTAATTCAAATCAGTTGATTAAAATCTTACATGGATTAACCACCATTCTATTTTCTTATGGGATTAGAAAGGTTTCAAAGGGGAAAGGACTAAAACTATTGGTATTTTTTTTTTGCCTTAATTTATACATATCTTTCCATAATACTACACAGAAATAAAATATTCCCCGTGCCTTCTCCTCTAGTAGTATATGTATGAATTATAAATATAACCATACATGTAGTTCTTGCCCCTGTTCAGGTTTTCGGATCCTGTATGACGTATCACAATGCTAACTTCTTGCCCTTTAATGTCTTTATGTCAATACCTATACAAATATCTTTCAACTAATTTATGTCACAAGGTGTTAATAATGCGACTACTATGGATCTTTCCGAAGTAAAGGCTTCAAGGTCATTCCCTAACCTGCGTCAAAAGTTAATAATAACTACTGTGCAAATCAAAACCGGGTTATCTATTTGAGCTCTTAATTGTCTCTTTGATTAAATATAATCAATATGACTTTTAAAAGGCTTGATTGGAATCAAATGACAGTCTTTCTGTTTACTTTTTAATACTTAGAAAGCATTTCGGGATTTTTAGATGGAAAAATACTTCTCCGTAAGTCCTGAACCATTTCAAGAACATGCCTTTGTTGACTGTCTATCTTTCTTATATATCCAAAACTTTGGATTCGAGCTTAGGTGCCACTATTGGTCTGATTGTAAGTTATTTACATTATTTTTGAAAAACTATTCTTATGACTTGGAAGATTTTGTTCTCGGACATTTTGTGAGATTACCTGCTGTCGTGGAATTTTCCTTAACAATAGTAATTATTACTTTATATTAGCTGCAGAAGAATTATTTGCAGTTTCAAGAAATATTTTCTAGTAAGTTATGTTTATTGTTTATGTTTAAATTCTAAATTTGATGCTAGCTTTACTTAAGCCAATATATTAATCTATCAGACAGGGCCCGAAATCCAAACTTGGTGAGCTTCCCAAGAAATGCGAATGGCTTCTTTGCAGTAAATGTTTCTTCGCAATTGGAGATAAAAATTAAAATCTTTTTACTAAGATATTAAAGTTATGCTGTATTTTTTTCCTTTCAGTATGATAATCCAACAACGGGACGAAAATAAAAATGTTGCAAAGATTGTTGAATGTTAACAATAAAGCTGTTTGTAATTGTAAAAATCGCATATTTTTCTAGATATCTCTTCGATATTTCGAAATCTAATCGGGATAGTGAAGCTATTTCGCTGTTATCAATAATATTGTTTTTTAGAAAGGTATTAATGTAAAATTTATAGTTTTAATAGTTAACATAAAAAAAACTGTGATTCCTAACCATTTGTTTTAATTATTTAAAATAACTCTTGATTTGAAATAAAATGATCGAGCTTTGAAACCTGTGCATTTTCTATTCCCCCAGTTGGGGGGGGGCTGACTGACATCGTTTTCATATTCTTGTTCCAAAATTATTATTACCATAGCCATGTAATAAGATATTTTTTTACTTTAAATTTTCAGAATTATATTAGGTTGGTGCGTATGAAATGTCGGATTCTTAAGTGATTGTATAAAACTGCATATCTTTCTTCAAAAGCTGTTTATTCAATCAAAGTATGCTCCATTCGCTTCAATACACTTCTCCCAACGAGATTTTAAAGCGTAGATGCCTGTCTTAAAAAAAATTTTGGTCTTTAGAATTAATAAACTCTAATATCGAGTTTTTTAGACTGTCTTCATTTTCATAGTGTTTGCCCCTTAAAAACAGCTCTAAATGCTTGAAAAAATGAAAATCGGTCGGCGAGAGATCCGGTGAATATGGTGGATGCTGCAAAACTTCATATTCCAGTTCGTTCCAGCTTATTTCGCTCTGTCAGTGCGTGCGGTACCCACTTGTCCATCTTCTTAACCTTGCCAATCTCAGAAAGGTGTCTCAATATCGTTGTATGGTCAACTTTCATCCTGATAGCAAGTTCCCTCGTGGATACGGCTGGATCGTTTCCACTAGAGCCTTCAGGTCATCATTCTTCACAGACGTTTTGGGACTTCCGCGCGGCTCATTTTGCAGTGAAAAATCGCCAGTCCGAAATTTTTCGAACCAACGCTGCACTTTCCGATCGTTAACCGTATTCTCCCCAAACGCTTGGTTTATGTTGCGTGCAGCTTTTGCAGCACTATTACCAAGTTTGTACTCATATAAGAAAATGACGCGAATGTCGGCAGAATTCATATCGGCAATAAACTCAAAAGAAATAACAAAAGGGAAGACCTTCGAGAAAACCTATTTTGCTGAAATGAGTCTCTGGCAATGGACAATACGACTATGAATGAGGTTATGCCAAAGACAAAAGTATAACGAAAACAGGGAGACAAACGTCCGCATGTAAAGAGAATCCGACATTTCATACGCACCAACCTAATAACAAACCTGCACAATTTTCTTAGATTTCGAGCCACTAAAAGGAAACTATTCTAAGTACTAAAAGAATGCATAATAAAGCATCTCATTGTTTTTGAGTAAAAGGGTTTAAAGTTCATTATTCATTGCTATTTCACTAAACTTTTGATTTTTGTTTCTTAAAATGTTTTTCTAAATGTGCTTATTAGATTAATAGAACTCAACAATACAGAAGAGTTTTCTTCTTAGAAGTTGATCCAGAAATTCAACTTTTTATTGTTTTTATAGTTTAAGATTTCTGGACACTTTTTGAATTTGCTCAAATTGCAGGGATTACGCACATAAAGAATACAACTCAATTATTGAGTGGTTTATATTTTTCCCGGATGAATTTTTATAATTATTATTACAAAGCGCATGTGTTAATGATAAAATTATACAGCATAGTCAATTTTTCATTGAGAGATTGTGTGATGTCCTGAAATAAATGCTTTTTCAACAATTACTCCAAATTCAAAGTTTTGTGTTCCTAATCGTTTATTTATTCCAGAAAATATTATTTATTAAAATTAGAACTGTGATGTGATTACCAAATTTGAACCAAATGGACAATGAAAAATATTTTCTATTCGTACTTCATTTCTATTCTTATTCGTAATTTTATTAGAAAATTATGCAAGATGTATTCAGCACATGTTCTAATATTTTTTCACATGATCCTGTAGGATACGTGGATCTTCTTATAGAAAATGCAGAGACATTTCAAATTGATTGACTCGTACTAAGTTTTTCAATGTCGCCATATATAGGCAATGTTCTTGGCAGAGTACTTTTCAACATAATATATTATTTGTTCTATGCTAATAATTTATTTCAAGAACATCAAGACTTTTTCTACAAATAAAAAAAAATCTAACACCCGATGAATACATAACACATTATATCGGAGGTCGTACATAATGATTGGTGATATGCATGGTTACCTTATATCGTTTAGCATCACGGATCATAAACAAAAATGTCTATTCTAGAAGAAGAACTCTTAAAATCCTTTTAAAAATTCAATTTTATTTAGAGGGATCATACCTGTTCCATCTCCCTTTATTTTTAGACTGTTTTACATGGGCATGTATTTGTTTTATTTAGCCCGGTGCAGTCAACCACATTGCACTAAAAAAATCAAAACCAAACAATCAAATCTATGTTTTTAAAGATGTAATCTATGTTTTTAGAATTAAATGTAATCATTACCTCAAGAATTAGAATATTGAGAGTCCAGAGGTAGAAATTACAATTTATTCAGTGTCGGTCTTTATTCGCCGGATTGTTAAAGCTCTCTGTTATTGTCGAAAGTTAATTCAAATAATTTCAATGGAATTAAATTTTTTAATTAGTTAAAATATCGTTATTCATCAATTGATAAAATTGTTTCATTGCATCCCCGTATACTGAATTTACATCAAATCTCTTTGAAACTACTCTATAGTACAGATGTATAGGATGGAAGTTTGAAGTTGAAATTCAAAAGGATGTATCTATACTAATAATGATATTATTTTAAATTGAATATATCATTACTGTATCCCATTACTAATTTGATTCAAATGCGCTACCAGGAAAAAGTGGATGATTCATTATGTACATAGTTTCAAAAATGCTATAATAAAAAAAAATGATTTATGGTATGTTTTAAGGAATGATAGTGTTCGCAATATTAATGATTTGGATTTTATTAAAGTGTTAAAAAAGGAACCTTTTGAATTTAATAGCATAGAGTATTTTTTAGGAATTTTGGAGAAGTTTGAATATTTCGAACATTATGTAGTTTTATAGTCTGTATCTCTTGTATATTAAAGAAATTCAGATGACAAATTAAAAAAATAATAATAAAACAGTCCTATTGAAATGTGTCTCATAATTTTTCAGTGATTCTTCTAAACTTGCAACATTTTTTCTTGAGAAGAAAAATAGTCATTTTCGCTGAACCGCATAAGCTATATCTTAATTTTTAAAAAAATGTGTGCTGCTTTTTGACACTATTTTAAAAGATTCTAAAAATATATCCCCATTTTTTTTTATTCCATTCAAATTTTTCAGCGTCTTAAGTTCTTTTTATTCCTTTAAGTTACGATATCCATTACAACTAATGTCCAAAGAGTGGCATTTTTCTAAAATTCCTGCATTTTAAGCACAAATTTCTGGAAGTTATTTTGAAGACGTGAATCACATTTAGCTGAAAAAAATATTATACAAATATTGATTTTAGAAAATGAAGGCAAACAAATTAGGTAATTTAAATGTTCCATGTTTTTTACACTAGTAGAATTTTTAATAGATTTATTGTAATTATAAATGTTTATAACTGAATATGAATTTAAATTACTCTGATTAAATAAAAATTCCAATTTTATATCCATGAAAGATTGGTTCTACGAAATTCAAATATCAATAGCTACCAACAGGATTAACTAGATAAGGGTTGCGAAAAGCTTAAACACAACTCAAGGGTATAAATTAACTGTGAAAAGTAAATAATTTTTTTCTTGCTTCTTTTTTGAGAACAATGATTTCAATTGCAAATTTAATTTCATTTTGATGCTATTCATTGTCTGTAAACGGTTGTTACTTTTCTCCTTTGGATTGAATACTATTTTAAACCCAGACAAGAGAGCGAGGAAAGAGGGAGTGCAATAACTTCTGAAGGTAAAGACCCCTGATCACATAGGGGGAGAAGTCTGACTTATAGGTCATAAAAACATGAAATTCAAACACTCGCTTGCACAACCCTTTTCCACAGTGTGGCACTTTTGCTCTTCTTTCAGATAGAACACAGGATACAGAACAACCATGCCAACACTAGGACTCGATCCCAGGATGTCCAGATCATGGGGGAAGACGCGTCACCCCTAATCTAAGCTGTTTATTTAAAATATGACTACACTATTAACTACAGTGGAATAAGCAAACCAGTTTATTTATTAAAACTAATCGGAATGGTTCATACAAATTGTATAATTATTTTAATTTCATTTTCCTTTAATCTATATAATTATTATCATTTAAATAGAGTCCTTAGAAATTTGGAATCTGTTTTAAAAAATTCTATGTAATAATTAACTTATAAACAATTATTATATTTGTTTATTTCTTTTCTAAACAAAGGAATTATATATTGCGTATTAACTGTTTTTACGGGGGAATAGATAAGTAGATACGCAGTATCCAGAATGTGTATTTTCTCTTTCAATAAATAAAAGAATGAGAGGATGAATATAAATATAAATGTAAATCGATTCAATAAAAAGATGCAACGTTTGCAAAAAAATAGTAAATGATTTTATTTCAAAAACCACAATGCATATATTTGCATAAATATAGTTGCTAGGTATTGGTGCTATTTAAAGACGACAAAACATATGCACATAGAAAGAGTTATTGAATTCATTTCAATTCAAATTGATATTCCTAACAATTGATTTGGATATAATTGTAATTTGTAAGTTCATGTTTAACACTTCATCAAAACTCTCTAAGGGCTTCGAATAAGGCTGTAATATTTAAATTTAAGCCAGGAACTCCAGTATAATTTTTAAGTTCCGTTTTTTAAGTTAAGTTCTATTTTCTTCCAAATTCATTCTTCTTACGATATCTCTATGATTTCAGAGCATTCACTAAAATCAGTTATTAGTCTCTAAGCGCGTTTTCATCTTCATGGTAATATTTCACTATTATTAGCTCCCTTATCAGTATTAAATAAATGTATACTTATTTCTTCAGGGTTTTCTCAATCCCTCCAGTCGATTTGGTCTTCAAAGTCTACACTACTCTTATTCATTATGGGGTTTATTTCACGCGATTTTCCTTCAGTGGATCTGATGTTTATACTAAATGTTTATAAAAATGAAGCTACTTTGGGATAAAAGGTTAGCCATTTTAGCCAAGCTCGATATTATCGCCAAAAGATATCTTTGTCATTAACCACAAATTACTATGCAACCATTGACTTGCTTTTCATTATGATAACGTCAAAGCGTTGGAGAAATGCTCCAATCCTTTGGAGCATTTTACGAGAATTAGCGCATTTTAGTAATTGTTGACAGACCGAAAGAACCTAAATTACCCGAATGAAATCCACGGACTAATAACAATTTGGCAATAACTTATATTTGGACAATCTAACGTAAACAATGTGATAGTGATGCATGATATCAAAAAAATAAAGGTTCTGTCTGATTTAATACACTAGAAATGTTAAACCGAATTTATTATCATATTCAGTTGAAACTTCAGAGTCTTGACAAGTTGTATTCGTCATTGTGCTATATGGCATGGAAAATCAATGACCATTCATATTCTTTGTTTTACTGAAAAAGGTTCAAGAAATTCAGATTTAGAGAAAGCCGATAGAAAATATATCTATGAACAGGAACATTGAGTATTCCAGTAATCTGTAAAAAGTTATCTGGGATTGTTTTAAGAAAAAGTGTTTAAACAAGATGAGATGAAAATATGAAACATTTAGAATTATAATAATTTATTATTCATTACATCATTTCTAATTATAATTCCGTTTAGTTACATTAGTCTATTGAAAATATTCTTTTTAATCTAAATGATATAAAACAATCGCTAAATTCTAATTCCAATTTACAAACATTACAAAATTCTAATTAACCTTTTAGGTAACACGATTCAAGATTTGTTTTAAATTATTTAAATATGATTTAATATTTAGAATAAATTTGTTAAATTAATATATAGAAATAAATTATTTCTAGACGACTCAATAATTAAGAATCTCTTGTTTCAAACACATTTTAATTTAATTCAATCACTTAATATAAGTGTAAGTAGGCTATTTGTTTATGATAATTCTTATTTCAAAAATTAAACGGACTAATCACTTTTTAAATTAACCTGGCAATCCAATCTATTCAACAATATTAACATTGATATATCTCATTCTTTTTGAACAAAAGTAATTTAACATCTAAACGTGCTATATTTCATTAGATTATTTTTATATATCTCCGTATCTTCGCATATTGCATGCATTTACTAGATATATTTATGTGATAATGAATTAATTTTATTATCGTTTTGCATTAATAATAAATGATATTACTCTACTATTTATATAAGAAATTAAAAATGATGAAATAAAATTGACAATATAAAAGAATATTTTTCATAAATATTATCAAAATGCTTATAGTTTTAAGTTATATGCATAATTAAAATAATAAGAATTAATTGAAATAATAAGAAAGAGGTTTTGAAAGTCAAAATTCTTAATGGGTATAAAAACATAACTGCTGATTTATTTGTTACTCTGCATTAATAAAGAATCATAATAGATACACAGCTGAAATAATTGGGATAGTAAGTTGGTAATTCCTTCATCTTTCTAGTTTGTTTCTCTTTACACTGAGTCATTAAACGTATGTATTTACGTATCATATAACGTATGTATTTATAAATTAAAAATTTTGTTTAATCCTTATTCAGTTTCGAAGATTTTGAAAAGAAGTTGAATTTTTTAAGTTTGCTTTATTCTCTCTCTCACTGGATCAGGTATATTTAAATACCAGCGTTGTGTTCTAGCATGTCTGCCACAGGGCGGGACAAGAGCAGAAGTCGTTGAGAGGCAAAAATTAACTATCCCTCGTCTTGTATACCATATATTGATAGATAAAATATTCTTTCTTAGAGCTTATACACTGTTAGAAATCCCTGTCAGACTCTTGACGCACACGCCTTAATAGGCAAGAGAAACAGGGTTCTTTTTGAAAGTTATTCAAGTTTGCAATTTTTATCCATTCACTCAGAGAGTGAAAACGCTTCGACCTGTACCCGATTCTGAAATTTTAAAAAGCTTCTATTGAATTAAGCAGATAAAATGGAATCGAATCAGGAAATAAGAGGATATTTTAGAATGAAATTACTATGGGCTAAATTAAAATAAAAACCTTGAAAATTAATTTGGATTTAAATTAAGTGTTAAAATATCATTACACACAACTAATATCATATATATCTAATATAAATATGGGTATATCCAATAGAAATAGCAGGATTGTGAATTCCATCTCCTCAAAAAATACCAAAACACAGCCAAAGCATGACTCAAACAAAGCAAGCACAAGACAAAACTTGGCTTTACTATTTTAATAATAGATTGTTACAGAGAGATGATTGCAAGGTTAGATTAACATTAAATAGTGAAGAATGATACATTAATTTGAAAAAGTAATGGTTAGTCTCTAACTGGGAAACTTTAGACTTAATTGGGTGAGCGCGGTCTGCGTGGTCCTATTTAATTTACCCTCAAACAAAAATTTGTCTAATGAATGTATCAGCAAGAAAACCTTCCAATAAATTTAGCAGATATATTTCTTGATATATAGTTATGTTTTAAAAATTGTCAAAATAAATTCATTGAAAAAAGTAAATAAGTTGGAACATACATTTTCTTCTCAAATTAAGTGTTGCAATAAATAATATTCTTGAAAACATATTACTTTTTACTTTTTAAATCATTTATTTTTCCAGTATATGAAAGTATATAGAAAATATTATGTAAAATTCACCAATTATATGAAGTTTTTCTTAAAAAAAAGACAGTGGGTAAAATTGATCCTTTTTTTTATAGGCTTGTGTGACTAGAATGTGTTTTGAAGTCATAGAACGGTTTTTGAAGTCATTTTAAATATACAGGTAAAGAACTAGTGTAAAACTCCACCTATATTATACAACCTATACATTATTAGAAAAATGAATAATACATTCAGAACCTTTTTTCTTTTACAGTCTTTCAAAGACCTGCCGTGTAATTATTACCACTCTGTATTTTAAGATACTTCATCATGCTTAATTGAGTAATGACATATATTATTTATCAATCTTTTAGTTACTGTAAGAACAAGTACCTTACTTCTAATAAAAATGTACATCATAATAGAGTATATTAATTTTTTCTCAATAAATTTACTTAATAATCTATTTTTTAATAGTGATAAAAAGAAAAATTTCATAAGTTACAAATTAAGGGGCTAGCAACATACTTAATGCTTACTTTGTGCAGACTGTGAGGCGGCTAGCGATGGACTTTGGGGCACCCCTATTATATTTTAGCACTATTGAATGAATTTATTTTGTAGTTTCCTGTTTCTTGACCTTCAATACATGTGCCCTTTTACAACCGATTAAAGTGGGTGTTTTTAAAAATAATTATTGATTTTCTTTTAACGGCATCTCTAACACTGCACTTTCCACACACTGGCAAACAAGGCTTAGCAAATGGAGCTAAAACTTGGCCCTTGAAATATCATCTCAATCCTATTTACTAATCTTATAATAAAGCAGTGCTTTAGAGACTTTTAAATGAAGTAGAAAGTGATTTTAGTGATGAGGATAATTATACAAAAAAAAAAAAAAAAAAATTGAAAATTCTCATTTGGCTGACTCTGATATGTATGTTTGAAGAAATTTGGTATTTTACATTTACGAAATGGATAAATGAATTATACAATGAAAAAGTTAAATTCAACTTTTTTCATAGGTGGCGTTTTTTAATGAATATTTTATACATTGCAATTATATAAACTCAATCTTTCTATCTATTTCAATATTTATAAATTATAAGCAATTATTACAGTTTAATTAATAATTCAACTAATTTTTAAAACGTAAGCATCACACAACTTTCAGTTTTTCAGCATAATTATATTACAATTTATTATCAAAATCTCTCAATTTCTTTTATATTGCATTTTCACATTAATTTCCATTTCCAATGAATTCACATTTTCTAATTGTTTTCAAAACCAGATTTAAATCTTTTTGGATAATAATATATTACATATTAATAAATTAATTCAGGAAGGTTACATTTTGGGCAAATGAACTGGTTACCAAAGGCGGCTTGTAAATAAAGTTTTATTTCAAATCTTCGCCCAGACGTAGGGGTAGCGCGTCCTCGCGCGTCGTAATCTGGGAGTCCAGCATTCATATTCCGGTTTTGGCAGGGTTGTTCTTCATTTGTTCTATATTTGAGGGGTGTGAATGCACAGGGTAAAAAATGTGTTGTCGAAGCGTATGCGATGCGTGAGTTGCTAAGATGTACTCTTGGCCCTAATTGGCGCTACTAAAACAAGAAACGCACCCTATCGGCTTAAATCACTGACTTCGACAGCGTGCTTGTT
Organism: Argiope trifasciata; assembly: GCA_026543055.1. Lineage (NCBI taxonomy): Eukaryota > Metazoa > Arthropoda > Arachnida > Araneae > Araneidae > Argiope > Argiope trifasciata. The sequence continues at coordinate 54,555 of JAPMOQ010014475.1, forward strand.
TATGACAAGTATATCAATTTTTAAACAACAGCCACATTTATTAAATAAGACAGCAATTACAAACATAAAAGGCAAAACTGTTAGAATATTTATTAAAACAAATTAAATTATTTAACTACAGTGATACTTCTCTAACATTAATCCTTCTAGAATTAATCCTTCCAAGAAAAAAAAAATTGGAAATATATTTAATCTCATAATTTAAGAAAAAAAGGGGACCAAAATTATTAAATCATATTCTTCACTCAAGTTTGTCAAGCAAAATTACATGCTATGAAGAAAACGTGCTTTCATTAAAATGTTTTATTACACTAATAATAAGCCATACTATAAATCTCTGTTTGTAAACTAAACTCTAATTTTTAATTTGATTAAATTTTTGATGTTTTTTCTTATAAAAAATATGGGTATATTTAATTAACTGATTCTGTCCCCAGAAAGCGGAAACTTATTGAAAAACAGGATGAGTTTTCGCATTTACTGCTTAAAATTCATTTCTTAAAGGAAGGCAAAAAAATTTAAATCCCCCCCCCTCCCTGATTTCTTAAAAATGTTGCACACATTGATAAATGTTAAAGCCTCTTAAATTCAACGGAGTATTTATATTTTGCTTAAATACATAACCGCAAAATACTGCTCTTTAAACTTTATATCAATAGAGTGCTTTTTTCTGGAGTATATTTTTAATTATGTTCAGCCCAAAAGGCATGATGATAAATGATGTTTAAAGAAAAAAGTAACAAAAAATATTTTCTTCGTTTATCATTAAAAATATTCATTAGCCACTAAAGCTAGAAGTTTTTTTTTCCCGATAAGGAGTAGAAGGCGATATCATGGTTAAAATTAAGGGAAACATGACAAATATTGTTTAAAGTTTAAATATTAATTATCAGCCAGCTAAATAAAAAATGCTGTAACAACATTTAATTTGAAACTAAACTTTTTAAGTTATCATTTATATTTTTTATTTAGACGGAAATCTAGAACAATTAACATTGATTTTTTTCCACTATATCTAATAATTTCAAATTAATAGCTGAGATCAGATTTGATCTTGAAACGAGAAATGTGAATCATTATTTATATATTTAAGTCATAGTATTGGTTCGGTTTGAGTTGTGATTATAAAATTGTTGGGGATAATTACGGCTTGAAATTGATAAATAGAGTTGATTTCGGTTTTAATTCAGTTAAGTAGTTTCAATTCAGATATTCATTACGACATGTTTTATATATATATTTTTGATTATTTATACTTAAGAATGGCAAACGCAGGCATCAGATTTTTATGCATCGAAATTATATTTAAATGGCTAAGTGAGGAAATAAATAATTGAGGAAATCAACTTAATAATTTTAAGGTCATGTTCTTGAAAGTTGTTGTACGAATCTAGAAATATTGTAATGATGAATTTGTAAACTAGTAGCGTCTTTTGTAATGTTAATTTTTACTGATTAGATAAGCTATTTAATAACGTTGAAATAACATTTTGCTGTCAAAGATCTCATTGATACTTAAACTCTGAAACATAACCATACAAAAAATGCACGTTGTACGTACACTGTAAAGATGAAAATGGTTTGTATGAATTATATAAAGCCCTAATTTGCAGCAGTGAAATTAATACATTGATTTAAAAATTATTAATTCACAATAAAAATGTGTAGTACAAATACACTAAAAATAATACATCTACATATTATAGTAATATAAATTTTTCATGCATTTACAAAAAATTACAACAAAAGCCCTCATTTACATTGAATTAATAATGTATTTAAAATATTTACAGATTAATATTTTGAAGCAGATTTATTCAAACCTCAATGGCGATATTCGATAAATTTTTGAAATCTTCATTTTTGCTGCGGCTATATCTTAAGGAAAATGTTATGCTCTGTCTTAATAAAAATGTGCCTTTGTATTTATTTTTTGTGAAACTCCTTGACATTAATCATTATGCCGGATTTACAGACGACCAGTTATAAAATGGTAGGTAGGTAGGTAGGTAGGTAAATAAATAAGCAGCACACGCGTAGAAAGGCAAAAAATGCTGTTTGGTCGATGGCAAATAATTGTTCAGCTGGGATAACAACATACCGATGTAATGCATTTTTTTCTTATTGAGATACGTTTGCAGAATTTTCCGGCTTTTTTTGGCTTGAAAAAATTGAAAACTTTTTCTACATTAATTTAGAATTTTTTTTTTTGCGCTTTTCTTTTTTTTATTTTACAATGTTTCTATGAGTAAATATTCATAATTTTAATTAGCTCATATAGTTCATTTCTATGAATCTGAAAATTTAATGCGGGATTAAAACTTATGTTAATTTTTTAGCCTCATTTAAACTACTAGAATCACACAAAGGATTTTAAAATTACATAATCTCAATGTCTTAAGAATCCAACATACATACCATATTATACGAAAGCAGGATAATTTTTAGTGTATAATAAATAGAAATAGAAACAGCATAATCAAATTGGTAATTTTGAGCTACTTGTTTCGGTTTTGGTTTTTTCTTATATTTATGGGAATATTGCTTATCGGAACATCTCAAAGATTCCTTTAAAAGATGGATAGTGGACTTTTATTTCTTTACTACATTGCGAATACTCTGGAAATATTTAGTGCGCCTTGAGATAGTGCATTCACATTATTTTGATGATTTATGATTTTGTAAATTTTGAATGTAAGTGTCACCATTTAAAACTAAAATATACATAAATGCAATCATCTGATGGTTGATCATACTGCTGATTTGTATTACATAAGTAATCTAGAAAGAAAGTTTTATTGGCAATATATGTTGCTGTTGATTTGGCATTTTAAAATTGCATACGCTCTGATTAGATCGATTCATCTGCAAGAATGAGACATCATTGTTAAAGAATACAACATACATAATTGTGGATTTATAATGGCATTGTTTAAAAATTCGACAATCCTACTATTTATCTATATGGTGGTAACTACCGAAGTTAGAGATGGAAAATACTAAACCTTTCAAAAACTACATATTGTAAACTTTCGTCTTTTATTAGGCTGGAATAGCCTGTTTGATAGGGCGTTGGACTCGCATCCTTCTAATTGTGAGCCAACCAAAGGCTCTCCGTGTATTGTTGGTTGTGGCGTATGTATAGGTTTGTCGTGGTGACAAAATCTTCCAAATCGAGAACACATTATTCCAAAACAGATACAGCCATTTTAAAATGTGTAAATACAAAATATGTCTTGTTATAACAAAAACTATAAAAAATGCTGGCAAATTTTGTTTAAGTATATGTATTTGCTAAAACGAATATATTTTTGATATCAAATACCTTTCACGTTTCAAATTGATCTAGCAGTTACAAAAGCAAACCTGAAAACATACTTATTAATATAGAAAGTTAAATGCTTGGAACAATTAGAAATAATCAAATATTCCATTCTTAAAATACTTTGATCACCAATAAAATAAGTCTTTTGAAATATTTAGTCAATTAGTAAGCTTTTAGTAAACCTATTTTAAGACATTTACGGGTTAAAATACGTGCAATAGTATTTGCTATGTCGAGCAAGTATAAGGAAATTAATATTAAAAATATGCCCGAATCCAACAAATTATAGATATTTTTTTCAATTCCTACTATTAGTTCACACTCTTTACTTCTTGTTAAAATTTCCAATCGTTAATAAAATACTTTTGATTTATAAACACAAATTCTAATGCATTTTTTAAAAATTGTAGCTGATGGCTCTTGATGTTAATACAGTCTTTTACCAAGCATTAATTCATTAGTTAAATTTAATTAATATTTAATACCTTAAATAGTTTTAGTAGTTGTAGTGAAAATTGAAATTAATAGGCAGTAGTTCAGTGGGTAAAATGCAAGGATTTCAGTATTTTTTACATGAAGGTGAAGAATGCGAGCTCAATTCTTGCGAAAATCAGTGATTTTTTTTATAATTAATAATTTTTTTGATATTTATTTAATAAAAAGTAACTAAAATAAACTTTTCCTTTGTAGACCTAAGTAGAAATTGAATTAATTTTTTGTATAGATTATTTGTTTTATCTTCAGTTGTTAAAATCAATTGAAAACTACCAAAACAAAATTTTACATACGTTTAAACTCTTACTTCAGGGAAGTTTCACTACATTTCTGCTTTTAAAATACATTCTGATAATCATAAAAGGAAATTAATTTCTCAGGTCAGAAATAAAAAAAAGCTTTAAACAAGCAAAGGCAAATTTAATTCACATACTTCCTTCAAAGAGAAAGAGGCGAATGTTTTTCAAATATTCATCAATTTCATTAAAAGTTGCAAATAGTTTGTTTGTATGTAGTAGATAGATCCCAGAAATTCTGGACCAGTTTAATAAAAAATGCAGATAGTACAATCTGAATTTCGGTTAATTTCAAAAAATCTTGAGCAACACAATCAAAAATGAGTAAAACAAACACTAACTTTAAATACATATATAATATGCTACGGTGAAAGACCGAAATTCGGAGAATGTGAACATATTCTAAATAACTCAGTGAAAGACCTAATAGTTTATTATATATGTGGAATATCACCTATGTATGTCGACAATGGCCATGCATTGATGATGAATGATGAAAAAAATAGTTTTATGATTTGAAATCATTATTATGAAAACATATTATTAATGATGTATATCAAAACAAGATAAATTTATAGTAAATAAACTTTTGAATCAAATTAAATTATATTAACTGATCTATTTAACTTAAAGTTAGAGTATTAAACTTATGTAATTGATGTAATATTATGTTACAACAATTTAAATTATCATGGCACTTTGAATTGAGCAAGAGTTTCTTGCTTTTACAAATAAATTTATTGGTAAAACATTTCTTTTCACAATGAAAGCGTGTATAACCTTACCCTCCGCTTCTCGATTCAACGACAGTGGTTTCTCTCAGCGACATTTTTGGAAAAGAAATCTCATCTACGGAAAGTAACTTTCGTTTACAAATTATAAACTAATTACAGGTATAAAGCGGTACTATTTTTGCCGACATTCTGCAATTTCGAACCTTCACGGTAATGTATATGTAAATGTACATAAACAGATTGTCTAAAAACTATGACAGCGGATTCGTTAAATATTGATCATAGACATACACTGTAACTAACAGCTTAAAAAAGGTGTAAAATATTATGAAATCGATTAAAATGTTTAACGGTTTAAACTTTAAAAAACACAGAATTTAAATTTTTATACGGACCCAGATACATGACACAAAATGCATTCAATTTTGCTTTTCTACTTTCAACAACTTTCTAGTTAAATGTTTGCTGATACAGTTCAAGCTCTCATATATTAAGTTTTCAATAAATGTTTCAACAAATTTAAAATTTGCTAATTTGTATTTTGAAATAAAACTAGCATTAGGAATAAAACTATTTTAGCTGCATTATCTGTACTATAATATGAATTATTTTAAATAATACAAAATTATGCTTAATTTTATGCATATGTGCATATGATTCTGTTTATCTTTTAATATATATTAAACAAGTAAATGTATTAATTTCGGGGTCTACGTGAAATGTCAGCCATTTTAAGAGCAAAATTTATACCTAAGAAATGATTAAAATTATCACATCTTGCAAATGAATACAGTTCTCGTAGCTTTAAGTATACTATAAGTTTGATATTTATATTATTAAAAGAATTAAGCTGAAAAATTCTTGCTATTTTGCATCATCGATTTCAATCCAGTCGAGAGATTTAATGTCCCTAAATTCCTTGGTTTGCTATCTTTTCGGTGATTATTCATTTATGAATATGCTTTAGCTAATTGTTTTATTCATGTAATAAGGAAAATTCAAGCTAATATGTATCAGTTTCTTACTTATCGAACTTATTACTTTTCGCAACCGCTACTAATTTTGTCTAATTACCAACATTCAATAAATCATCAAATGCAGCACATATATTCTGTCTCTAATTTATAAATATTCCATTGAATATTTATGAGCTTTAATAGTTCTGAGTCGTTTCTTTTGACGCAGTTTGTTTGATCTTAAATGTTTAAAGAGAATCACAGCTCTTCTGTAAATATAATTACCAGAACTAGTAATATGAGAAACGCCTGTTATTTCGAGTAAATGGTAATTAGTTCTAATTAGGATTCTGTTTTTACTTTAGCTTCATTCGATTGATCGTATAATTTACACTGCAAAAATTAGCTAGGGATACATTAGGTTTTTTCTTTGTTTACCTAGAATTTTTTATCCCATCCTTTTTTTAAGAAACACGAATTGATAGTTTAAGCATAATAAACTATTTTTGGAACAGTAACAAATACCGTGTTTCCTCCGAGTTCTTGAGCAATTATTTTTTTATATTTTAGGGCATCTGCAAAGGAAATAATATCCAACATTACGAATATTAATGGTAAAAAGTTGTAGTTTATCAAAAATACAAATTTCGAAAAGAATAAGAAAAATCTTTATATAATTGAACATTTTTTTCTTTAGATAATTTAAAAGTCCAAACAAGTGAAATCCCAGTTATGTGGATAAGATTCTTGTGTGGTGGTAGGTTTAAGTAACATGGGTGGCTATAACTACTTGCAGTTAGATACCTTTGCAGAGGAGAGATAATGCTTGGTATTTGAATTGTTATGCAGCAACTGGTGATGACTTTAAGGGCTGAACTTAGTCTGAAAGTGCTGGAGCCGTGTTCTAATAATTTAATATTTCCCTATTCATTAGAAGAAATTTGAAGATTATCTTTCTTAGTTGTTTGAATTTATTATCAGCGTTGTCTTGATCATTTTTTTCAATCAGTTTTTCTCTATTTCTTAGAAGAAATTTAAAAGCAATCTTTTTTATTTGTTTTGAATTTATTACATACAAAAAAAGTAACGACTAGGGTGTCTGCCTCCTTCTCGCTTATGTTCACCAACTCCCAGGAACTGCTAATGCAGTTCCTCTCGGATATCATCTATCTCTTGTTATCTTCTAAACCACTTTAGTATAGTAACGGATACATTCAAATTCAATTTATTTTAAAATATGATAAAACAAAGAAATAAAAATCGTAAAGCAAAAAGTACACTCGCAAAAGTCATCTGCGTCAAAGTTCTTTGTAAACACAAATAACATTTCACTTAAATAACTATATACATCCATCAAAGAAGCAAACAAAAAATTTGATATTAAGAAATAAGTTCAAAAAATTGTACTCTTATCACAACTGTTCAAATTTCGAAGCTACACTAGAGAAACAGAACAAGAATTTGATATTTACAAAAATATTAACAAATTGTCAAAAAACAGCTATGTTCAATTTCAGTTCATTATGAAATAAGATAAAGCGATGAAAAAAATCTAAGGCAAAAAGAAAGATTAAAAAACTGAACCTTATAAAATGTTTTCATAAATACAAATAGTTTCTCATTTAGAAACTATATACAACCGCCACAGAAGCAAATAACCTGGTTTGTTATGACTACTGTACAAAGGAGATAGCATCTGACCATGAACCCTATAGCAATATGGCCATGTTCTAGGAGGAAGTTTAATTTCAGCTTCCATGGAAACAAAAACTATATTAAGAATTATATTCTTATATTCACTCGATAGTTTCTTCCTTCAATTAAACACTGATTAACATTTTTAATCATAACATTCTTCAATTAAATCACTGATCAGCATTTATAATTGGTCTTTCAATATTTCGAGAGAATTTAACAGATTTTTCCAATTTTTATTTTCGGAAACCTCGCTTGGTACTCATAAACACTTAACCAATCTCATCCATTACGACAGGATTTTCTTTTGAATGATGATTCAACATTTTGCTACAATCTGTCTTCTCTTGTTCTACAATTTCGTTTTAAAATATATAAGCCTAAAATAGTATAAAATATGTAACAGATAAAAAGTTTTGTCCGTTTTTTGACCTTTAATATTTTTTTCTTTAAAAGATTTTCAAACCGATGAAAGAATAATTTTTGCTATAAATATTACAAAACCGATGCAAGAATAGTTTTTGCTATAAATATTATCGAACCGATGTTGACGCTGATGTTCCCAAGAAAGTTAGAAGTGTTGCCAAACGGTGTATATATATAATATTATTATGCATATATAATATATATAGATTTTGCATAAAATTTCAGTTATATAAATATTGATAAATTTTATTCATTGTTTATCTTTTAAATTTTTTTTCTGTATATTTTCAAATACGATGTTATGATAAACATTTTATAAAGCTGTTATTTAATCCTTTGATAATTAAAAAAATATTCTAATGTTAAAAGTCAATATTTCGAATGATTTTTGTAAAAATAAAAATAGCTATACAATGATCCGGGGTCCTGGCATAGGTGTAGCGCGTCTACAACAAGTTCGAGTCACGGCTCGGGCATGGTTGCTCTTCTGTATTCTATGAGGCGTGTGCCTCCACCCCTGTAAAAAGGGGTTGCTCACACAAAAGTGAGGTATGGAGTAGTTAAGTTGTACTCTTGGCCCAAGTAGATGGTACTGAAAAAACGAGAGATGCTCACCCAGTTGAAATTGTTGACGGATAACTATCAGCGGTCTTGTTAAGAACCATAAGTTACAACACACATAATAAAGAATAAAAAATAAAAGAAAAAAAATAGAAATACGAAAACACGTAAAGTTTCAGTTGCGAACATTTTCATAGTTAATATCCTAACATAATGATAATTCCGCGAATTTGTTTTTTTTTTCTCCTCATTGTGCAATTTCGTTGTTTCTTATACAAGGGTGTGAAGAATTCATTCTTATGAAGTGTATGACCGTGTTTTTACTAATTTAATTTTAAGAAGGGTGGTAGTTGACTATTTATCTTTCTAATTTGCGAGTAAGAAGATTTTAAGTTTTAATGATGGACGTAATTGCGGTTTCAAACAGAAGCCTGAGACATGATTTTTTTAGCTAAAATACTCTTCCATAAAAAAAAAGAGATTCCCTTCTTAATTTTTCTACTTACAACTTTCCTGGGCAAATAATTTTTTTTATAGTTTAAGCTTGCTGCTAAATGGGGAGTTTTATCTGTGTCATAATTCTTAAAATGAAAAATGCATAATTTAATGTATTTTGTTTCGTCATTGTTTGTTTGTGTTTCTCCGTAAAAAGTGGGGTGATGCTAATGATATCCTTCCGTAGTAATAAAAAGGGTTTTATTTCTACCGAATATAATTAAGTGGAAAGATTATTTGGAATTCTGCAGTGCTGTTATACAAAGGGTGTTCAAATTTAAAGGAACGAGACGACAAATTGAGTATAAATGAAGACATTATTCAAAATATAAACCATAAGCCTGAACCCAACGATCATATTGATTAAGGAGCCGATGGATTCCTTGTTTCCAGAATTCCTGTGACCTTGAAGAGATTCAGTTCAGATTATAAAATAATATTTAAATGTCAAAAAAAAA
>JAPMOQ010014487.1:0-16903 GCA_026543055.1 Argiope trifasciata
ACAAAAATATATTAATATCTGCAACAAGATTTAATAATAATTCTTATAAAATTATTACTCTTTTCCACAATCGTATTCAGCTAGGGCTTTTATCTCATGACAGTGTAAACTTTTTCCAATCGATAGAGACTTAAATGCCTCTAAATTAAAGTACTTGAAATTTCAGCGCTATAGTTTTAGAAACTAAAAAGAATAATTAATTTTGATAAATATACCGGTATGGAAAAGAATGTAAATTATAGTAAGAATATTTTCGTAGTACAAGAAATCGAATTATCAATTAATAGAAAACTACTTCCAAGCTCATATTATTTATTCATTAACATAAAGAAAAACCAATAATAAACGAAATAAATGGCTTTAATTCAAAGGAAAATTCTAATCAATGAAAAGTATTGAAACTTGTATGTGTAACCTCATGTCAATCTCAAAAACAAAAGTATGTCGAATTCATACCGAACCAGAACTTCAAAGAAATAAAACACAGTCACGTCAAATAATTCATCATTTCTCATGCCACCAACCAAAATCATTTTCCAGACTGTAAAATTGAAGCATTCTAAACAATTCATAATTCAGACCCTAATTTAAAGCGTCTTAACTTCTGCAAAAACGATTTTTTTTAATACGAAGCCTTTTTACAAATATAAACAAATTTCAATACAAAGCTTTAAACACGAATATTTTATTGCATTGTTTTTATATTGCAACAATTTAGTGAGGTAGAAAATTTATTCTGTAAACAAACTAATTTATTGTTCTATTATTTTCTCGACACATTTCAATCTTAATCTAACGTAGCATCATTTTAACGAATAAAACTAAAAAATAACTGAAAGGAAACAGCATGACAATATTCTTGAAAAAATTAAAATATCAATCGATGAATACGAAACCAAAGCAATTTTAAAAGATATCAAATAAGGAAGAAACTATTTCGATAGTACACATCAAATCAGTTCACTTATATTGAATGATAAATCTAAAATTATTAAACTTGAAAAAAATAGTGCAAGAAAAAAAAAACCAGGCTATGAAAAGGTTCTATAGTGCAGTGCAGATAATACATTTTTTGAAGCAAGATTTTTTTTCAATCCCAAATTTCAGATCGAAGTACCTCAAAACTTATAACTCATAAAAAAAAATTTAAAACATTACATATGATCGAATCAAAAATAATCCAACTCATGAATTTTGATTAAAACTTTATTACATTCATTTTTCAGCAATATTGCCACGGCTTCTGGAGTTTGATTCGATATGGTATATTATAACTTCGAATAAATAATTTCTATGCATAAATAAGATAACTAAGAGGTCCCACTATTTTAAGATTCTATTCCTATTTCCATCTCAGATTTTAATTCCATTTTATAAGACTAAAGACCATTTTTAAAGACTAATTTGATCAATTTAATGATGTGAATTAAAACATGATGTAAAGTTTGAAGGAAAAATTAGCTGGATAGTCAAAGATATGTAGTATTTATCTTTAATGGAAGTCACTTTTGATAGAACTTCATTATGTTACAGAAGGATCATAATATAATTTATCTTGTAGTCACATTTCAGCTTTATAATTAAACAGAAAATTGCAAGCAGTGGAATGCTTTTAATGTCAATACATTTTCAGAACATCTAAGCATTTAACTGTCATCTACATATATTGGTCATTAAGCAGAATTTGTAATCTAAATGTCATTAAAAATGTATTTTGTTTTTCGTAATGAAAGGAATCCATAAATAAACTTTACATTTTAATATTTTACTATATTTTTTATATCAATAAATAACATTTTAAACAAATTTAAGATTTTCCTTTAATTCAGAAAGGTTTTCCCAAAATTGTAAATTTTATAATTTTTCCCCTCTGGAATTTAATTTTTTTCTCCTTGTTGTTATTCCCTTTACATAATTTAGAAAAACCTTCAAATCTATGCTTAAATCGAAGTTTGACATTAAAGGTTAATATTCCTGATATAAAAATTCGCCGAATATATTTATATTAATTATTTTAATTTTACTTTTTTTATTCTATCAAACAATAATATTAGAATTAAAATAACGTAAATATTATATATATCATCACATAACAAGTCTAAAGCATTAACTGTCAAAAATATTGTAAATGCTCAGATATTTCGCATTTATGCAATTCCAATTCGTTTAGTTGGTGACCATGGTTTTTCAAATATTTTTAAAAAAGGATTGCATTTAAATTTTACCGATATCTAATATTGCTCTTATTTATCACCTATCATTTTAATATTATAGCATTATTGCTTAGCAAAATATTGATTAAGTATGATACTAGTTCCTCGATTCTGTGTCGTTTTTGGAAATTAATATTCTAGGAATATTAGATTCATCTAATATTCTTTACTCAAATGGAATTATTCTAAATTAGCGAATTCTGTCAATGAAATATTTAAAAAATTTTTAACTGTTTCTATTCTTCCATTTTAGAAAAATAAATTCTACTTTTAGTAAAGCAGAATTTACTAAAAGTTTATTATATTTGTTTATTTGTTTACTAAAAGTTTATAGATATTATATGCATTTCAACGGATAAATTTACATAAGTTTATATGTATTTCAATGGACTAACATAAGTCAAGCAATTTTCATTATTGCAAATGTAATATTACAACTAATGCAAATTCATTTGGAAGCAATAATTTGATAGAATCTTTGAGAGTATTTAATAAGATGGCACAGAAAAAATACTTTAAACCAAAAAAATTATTTCAAAAACATTTATTTCAAACTTTGAGTATTAATTTTACAGTTCTTATTTTATACGAATTAATGCATACAAGAAATTCTTGATTTTAAAAAATTATATAATCTGAATGGCAGACGATTATTAAAGTATTGATAACATATGATGTTTAGTTTAAATTAACTTTTCATTTAGAAACAATCATTGTAATCCGCATAAGCTGATTAAACGCTCTTTCTGATGAAAAAAAATTCTAAGCTTTTCAAATACACTTATACGTCTTTAAAAGAAAACTTTCATCTTCGTCTTTATCATCGCTCATATTAACTCCAGAAAAATTATTTTCCTTTCAATAATCGCAAAAAATACGAATTGAAGCTTAAAATTTGCTAATTTTAAAAAGTGAAAAATGCGTACAAACGAAGTTTTGCATTACAACCACAAAATATGTTAGTCATAACGGTTACCAATGTATTGGAATTGCGAATAAACGTATAAACGAGGCTTCTATATTCAAATTATCAAGTTGCAAAGTGGAAAATGTCAAGTTTTTATTCGAATTTAATTGGACATTAAAGTTTTAAAAGGCTTGTTAAATTGTTGGCACTCCTTTTTGACTACTCTTAAACTGTACGACTTGATTCGATTACGATCTTTTAAGAAACCATGCAAAACATTCCATCAAGCTTCCAGGAAATAATTTCCTTATTGAATATATTATATCGAGTGATCATATGGGAATTAAATGAATTATCGAAGTTTTCAATAATCGAATGATTCTATCGGATTCTATTCCGATTTTAAAATATTTCAAACGATTATCGTAAATATTTACAAGAAAATATTTGAAACTTAACTGATGTTTACCATATTTTAACGCTGCAGTGAGTAGCAGCGATTCTCTGTTAAGTTTCTTGCACAAGTCAATCTGACCAGACAAACAACAACTTTTAAAGTCACCTGTTTTAATTGAATGTGATTAAAAATAGTTATCTGATTATTGTATCAAGAAAGATGTTATATAAATGTTTGAAAGCGTTTACTCAAAATTTAAATACAATTCTCATATAGATTAAAAAAAACATTGAACTTAGTCTATTTTAACAAATTTCTTTCGTCTTTTTCTCATTAAAAATTTCCACTCAAAGCATATCAAGTAAAATAAAACCCGTTTTCTTCAACTCCACTAAACTTTGTAACTCTAATTATATAGTGGAATATTCTAAAAGATTTTAAATAGAAATTTTATACACAATTTTATTCAAGCACTAAACTATATATAAAAACTACAGTCTTGGCCTTGGTGAAATTTAATATTCTGACCCTTTTAAAAAACGTATATATTTGGACAGCATTTCCACAGCCTTACAAAACAATATATGAAATGTACATATTGTTTGTCAACAGATTCTAAAAATATCCTCTCTTTCGCAAATGCGTTAGGGTGAGTTTAATTCGACAAAATAGGGGCGAGAGGGAAAATGAAGGATGGAAAGTTTGTATCTAGCAATAAAGTAAATTCCAGAAATGCGCTCGCCCCTTAATAAGATAGAATCGTCGAAAACGATGCTTGAGGATATTAAAACGAATAGGACTTCCTGATAGTTAAATGTAAATATGATGCGACATTGTTTATCTTATTGAATGCTTCAAATTCATGATACACTGATAAGATTTGTAGTTTAAAGATGAAATGCATGATATTTCAATATTAGAATTGTTTTAATACTGAAAAAAAAATATTTTCAAAATACTAACTTTGAAATGCGCCATGGTTTTCCTTACTTTGTACAGTGTTTCAACAATTTACAGTTGAATATTCAGTTTAACTTCCTTTTCCGAAGCTACGTAAGTTTTATATAGCCGTGGTTTAGTTTTATATTTTGACGCAGAGGCTGATTGCCAACAAGGGAATGTATGCGGCTGCTAGGCTTGGAGCGAGCTGTAGACAAATCGATAAAAAAATATTTGAATGCCAAATGAATGAATATGTAAAAGTTAATGTTTCTAATGTTTCTATCAGAACTACAATGTATGCTAATTCAGTGTCATTAAAATTATAAAATAAAATTAATTTAATTATTCATAATAGAATATAAATAATTCAGCAGATTGTACATTCCACTTGGTATGTCTAGTAAATTAGTTTTTTTAATTATTTCTTTGTTATAAAATAATTATAATCACATGATTAGCTCACAAGAATCAGGGGCGGGTGCAGTAAAATATAGACAGATTTGCTTGCAGCCCAAAATGGATAAAATATAAAAACTAGAAAATTAAACAACAGATGGAAAATAATTCAATTCAGAAAAAAAAACAAATTTCAGTTGAATAATTAAAATTCAGTTCCGTAACTTAAAAAAATATGCATAACGCAATAAACTACAGTACACTCCTAAGTATATTAATGTGGCGTAAGTGCAGACCGGACAACAAAAGAACTCGATAGACTGGAGTTCTATAAACTCATTTCTTTACCCAACAATAACAGAAAGCCAAGTGTTTATACCAAAACTATGTTAAAGTACATATTTTCTCACTTCTTATTGAGTACTAATCTCTCCATTTATCTCAAGCCACGTAGAATGTAAATTTGGCCCGGTGAATCATAAACAGCTGTCAATATGTATTGAATTAAAATAGAAAATTCCATATTTGTAGTTTATATATAACAGTACAAAGAATTCCAGTTTAGAACTTAAAAACCTTAGAACTTTTAAACTTACTCAGGGAAACAGTAAGTTTAAAAGACAAACTGTTCATATTTCAAATGAATTTTTGACATTCCACCTTTATATATTTAAAAAACATTAAGCATATACCAAGAACACTACGAATCCAATACGTACTGTGCAGTTATACTGAGACTACCAACAACAGTTTTTATACTACAACTCACTGTTATGCCTATTTTCTCCCTTCTTATTTATAGCCCTTTATTTATCAGAATGTGAACGCTGATGGGGCCGGGTGAATCAGAAACAATTGTCAGTATTGTGTCGAGTTAATCTGCAAAAGATCTGTCCCAGTAGTTAATATTCTGAACTGCACTCTTTAAGAATTTATAAGGAAAAAAT
Organism: Argiope trifasciata; assembly: GCA_026543055.1. NCBI lineage: Eukaryota > Metazoa > Arthropoda > Arachnida > Araneae > Araneidae > Argiope > Argiope trifasciata. Next base: position 5,803 of record JAPMOQ010014487.1, read on the forward strand.
AGTTAATGAAATTAAGTCCGCGCATTTTAACATTAGTAAACGCTTACTTAATTACGATAAATGATAACAGCTGGATAATATGGAAGCTCGAATAGTCGTGAACCGAATACTAGGGAGTAGTATTCGGAACCGAATACTAGACTTTGTAATTAGTGTAGTACTAAATACAAAAAACGATGAAAAACATTTCCAGACGTTGAGGTGAAAAAAAAATAAAGCTATATATGCATTATTTCTAAAATAATTAACGCTATGGGTAAGTAAAAATTTGTTAAAATGAACTAAATTAACCAGTGTTTAAAATAAGGGATTCATACTGGGAATAGCCAGCAGCCACAAAACAAATCCGTTACTTGAATATTTTGGTTAACCATATGTTTATTTACAGGCGAAGGAAGCCGTTCTAAATTATCTAATGTTCTATCAAGATCCCTCCAACACCTTTTATATTTCACCAATCCAGGCCAAGACTGTAGGGGGTGGATTAATATCGCTCAATTACCTGCAAATGTACGCAATAAACATTCATCGCCCTCCATTTAACATTTGGAAAAGCAAGAACTGAAACCGAGGCCTGTCGAACAATGTGGGATTCGTTTACTGTCACAAGGAATGTCGTGAGGAGTGAATCCTCAGAAACGCGCGAAGAATAATAGTGACGGGGCGGTGCCGGAAGACGAACCGAAATGTTGATTAGAAGGGTAGGACCCCCTCTCACATTGAACATGTACAGTTAAGTAACTGCATTAAAACATTCACCAGTACATAAATGCATATTTACAAATATAATTTCATTATAAAACAAAGATTACAATCAGATCATAATTACAAAACTAAACCTTTGCATTCAGAAGGCGACTTCATTAGGCTCAAATTCTTAAAGACTAAATTTTAAAAAGCGCGTTTGCTCCAATTATTTTCCATCTGTACTAATTGTGTGTGTGTGTGTGTGTGTGTGTGTGTGTGTGTGTGTGTGTGTGTTACCATTTGGCAATCTTACAAGTCAGCCAATTTTACTTACAGATTTGGTTTGGTTTGTTTTTATGGCGCAAGGACCAGATATGATCATACTGCGCCAAACATTTGTTAAACATGGCGTTCGTATTAAAAGTTTAAGGCATTTAAAGGAAAAATAAACAATTAAATCTGATGTAAAATCTTTTAAAAAAGCAAAGATATTTGAATGAGGGTTATCTCCTAAAATGTCATTTAAGTTAAGAACAGTCGTTCCAAAATGAACTTGTCGTTGTGTGCTAAAATCTCGGCATTCACACAGAATATGTCTGACTGTTAAAACAGAATTGCATTTATTACAAAGTGGTGCATGATCAGAGTGCAAAAGATGTTTTTGGGTCAAATAAGTGTGGCCTATTCGAAGTCTCGTAATAATAACATCTTTCTTTCTAGTCACAATTTTATTTTTGAAGCCTTTGACAGATGACTGTATCTGAAACAGTTTATTCGTATACAGATTTTCCCACGTAGATTGCCAGAATTTATTTTGAATTATTTTTATTACTTGTAAAGCATCGGATAAGGGAACAAAATTTTCTTTTAGCAGAGTTGGGCGTTTTGCTGCCTTGTCAGCTTTTTCGTTTCCCAAGATTCCGACATGGCCAGGGATCCAACAGAACTTAATTGTAAAATTATTTTTTAGTGATTTATATATGTGAAAAATATTTTGTACAAAGGGATGGCTTTCCGATGACACATTTTTAAAAGCTGCAATACTACTTTTAGAGTCAGTACATACAATAAACTTAGAGGGGGTTAACGTTGCAATCTTTTGAAGGCTTAGATATATTGCATAAAGTTCGGATGTGAAGACAGAACAGAAAGGATGAAGTCTTTCTGATATGATTACATTACTAAAAACTGCTGCTGAACCGACATGATTGCCATATCGTGAACCATCTGTACAAACAGCTTGAAAGGAATGATACTGTTGTCTGTGTTCATAAAAAAATTTCTGAAACATCACGTCTGATGTTGATGGTTTCAGAAAGTGTATAAAATCATCGACAAAATCAAAAGATAATTCCTGCCAGGGAGGTGGACCGTTAATATTTACAGCAACCGGGAAGTCTTCAATTTTGAATGATCGCAAAATCTCTCCAACACGAAATCCAAAAGTTGGAGTAAAAGACAATTTCCTAGAGAACAACGAGCCGTATATAGGATTGAGAACTCTGTTGCACAGTGGATGGTATTCAACACTTTTAATTTTATAAAAGTAGGATAAACAAAGTCGTTTCCGCCTAAGTTCCAAGGAGGGCTCACCACTTATAACTTGTAAACTCTGAATTGGTGATGTTCTAAAAGCTCCTGTAGCTATACGAAGTCCTTGATTATGCACTGCATCCAATGATTTCAAGGTAGATTTGGCAGCTGAACCATAAATTGGTGCTCCATAATCAAGCTTCGAGCGTATCAGCGATCTGTAGATCTTAAGCAAAGAAGTTCTATCGGCTCCCCAAGAGGTATTTGATAGGACTTTTATAATATTTAGCTTTTGAAAGCATTTTCTTTTCAAATTTTGAATATGCGAACGAAATGTTAGTTTATTATCTAATATGACACCCAAAAACTTTTTCTCACTAACGGTGGGAATAACCGATCCATTAAGTCGAAGTTTACTTACAGAAACAAAATTTATGTTTATTTTGGAGGCTGGGTATGCGCACTTTGAAAAAAAAATCTTTAAAATTTTAATAAGAATTTTAAATTAATCGGAAATAAAGCTGAATTTTTGCACTTTTCCACAACTTATTACTCCTCCATTAATCTATACTATGTTACAATAGCTTCTGAACTATAGAATGTTAGGAATGCAGTAATTAAATGAAACTTTATTTTTAAAACTTGAGAGATTAAAGAGAAAATTAAATATGGTTTTGGTTTAGTAGAGTTACATGAACATCCCGTTTTAGAGCAACTCTAGCTTTGCCGTAACGAAAACGAAAAATTTTTCCATCTTTCGGGAAAGGAATGAAACCAAAACTAAATAACAGCTGGAAGACAGAATTGTTATTAAGATGATATACATGAAAAAAAAACCTTATTATAAACTAATAAAAATATTTAATAAAGGAAAAAGTTAATCTGAACGACCTCATTTATAATATTAAATAGTAATTTTAATTAAAAAAAAACTCTACTTCATATGTTATATACAAAGAATATCGAAATTACCAATTCAATTCAAAGTTCCTTTCCGAATAATAAATAGGAGAGCTAACTTTGAATACTGAAAAGAAACTATAGCTGACATTTTAAAACACCGAGTTACACAACGTGTAGACATATATTTTGTCAGAACGCTTTGACGTCATGCAATGAAAGCCAAAAGAAAGCTGGTAAACCACCCTGGCGTTTTGCAAGAGCAGTTGAAATAGATTTTTTTCACTTTCCTTTTCGTGGAACAAATGCAAATGATTATCCTTTGGAGAAACATTTTAAAGAAGATAAAGAAAAATCTGTGTAAATACTGTTTTTATTTAAAATACAGAAAAACGGATTCAATTTTTTAATTTAATTATCTATGCTTATAATAAAGCTCAATGTGTGTGTGCGTGTGCTGGCGCTCTACAGGCCAGACCGTTGAACCTACAGCTACCAATTTTGGTACATGTATGCCTTGGAGGTCGGGAATGTGCAACTCGGAGCCCTTTTTCCGAATTTCTAATTAGAATTTAAATTAAAATTTAAGCCAAATTTCGACGTTTTTCCGCTATAACTTCCAAAAATATTATCGCTTAAACATAATTTTTACATCAATTTAAAGATTAAAAAATTAGCTTTCTAATCGCATCAGTGTTTAAATCTATAACTTAAGTTTCTATTTTTAACGAATTTTTAAAGAAATATTTTAACCAGCACGTGACTGGATAAAATAAAAGAAAACATTGACAGAAGTTTTTATTTAAACTATCATCGCAAATAAATCTAAAGAAATGCAACTTTCAGCACGTGACTGGATAAAATAAAAAAATATAAAATGCGATATTTTCTTGAAAAAATGCAAGGCAAAGGATTCTATGATCGTTTGCAATATCTATATCAATTCAATAAATCTTTATTTACGATAAACCTGATTGAATTTATGTGGCATTTTATATGGCTTGAATCCAAGTATGAATAATGAGTTTTAGATTTCTTCGTACTTTGCTCTATGAGCCATATTTTACAAAATATTTTTATTAATATTTTAAATTAAAGTTGCTACATCAATCAGTCCTAAATCAATCATTAAAACTGACTGATTTATAAAATTAAAGAATATTAGGAAAACGCGTTCTTTTAGAACTTTCCGTCCATCATCTTAAAGAAAATATTAATTTCAGTCCAATCAATGCTCGGAATTACTTCAAGGCTAATGAATATGTGATTTAATTGAAAATTTTTGAACGTATTACTCATGGCGGACCAGCTGGTCGCCAAAGGCGGCTAGTTTAAAATAAAACATTACTCAAAATATGGAGAAAGTATTTCAATTAAATCTTTTTTACACGGTGGGACATTATATTCGTTCATAAGAAAAGAGCCTTAGAAAACCATACCGTTAAGAACAAAAATTTATTACATCACACAATGTGCAGCACACACAATTTACCGATAGGTTTTTTTTTCTCCCCTTAATTTTTTTTCTTCAACTACAGCCGCATTTACCGTTGTTACTTAGTATTGCCATCTAAATGAAAAATTCAATTAAAATAATAAACTGTATGACTATGAGTAATGTAAAATTTTTGAGGTGGATTAATATATATTACAATATGGACAAAAAACTAATCAAAAGTCGGGACAACTTCAAACCCCAAAGAGCGAAGATATGAAGATTTAACATTTTTAATTTCATGTATAAAAGATTGAATTTATAATTATACATTTCAAGATTTTAAAGTTTATGAAAATATTTTAATTATTTCAAGTAAATAAGTTTCATTACTTATCAAATTTGAATTAATAGGGTTTGCTTCCATTGCTAAATTCTTCCATTCTGATTATGAATAATGATATTTAATATAGTTATATAGATCTATGCAATACATTAAAAGACGTTTCAGACATAAATGTGTCGAATTCAATTCTATCGCTCACGATTCACAAGTTCAAGTGTCAAAATTTGCTATTTTGTTCAAAAACTAAAGGAAAATAGTGTTTGCCAAGTATTGACAATGAGCCATTATGAAATGGACCTTCAGAATGCATAGGCGATTTTGAAAATATATTATAAAATTTACAAAAATCAACATACTTACTAGAACAGAATAAAAATTATTGACTATAAAAAACTACTTACCCTTAATCCATCTAGGTTGTAATAATTATGAAATAAAATATTTTGAATATATAAATTATTTAATATATATTAATAATTATGAAATAATATATATAGCAGTTTATTTTTAACAAGAATATTTCTAAACATACTGATAATATCTAATACTATAATATGAGGAATGGTTGCCAAGTCGAAAATCGTCCCAGAATTAATAAACTCCGGTAAACTTGGGGGTCTGGGGTTTTTGGCCACGAGGAATCGATTGGCGCCGATTTTGAAGCGCTACGGTCGAGCAGTTCAGAGTTACAGATAGGATATTTTCAAACTTTATTAGTTCGCCATAATGGCTAATAGGTTTCAAGCGGTAACGTGCTGCCATCTATAGCCAATATGGCGAACTAATAAAGTTTTATGTTTAAGGTGTTATAGGTTTATAATATGTTTCTTATGTATGTATATATGTTTGGTTTTTCTAAATAAATTTGTCAAAAATATTGAACTTCAACACTTCAATCTTTACCTTTACTTTACCTTTGTATAGAATAGTTCCCTTTCCAAACTCTAACTTTCTTTAGAATAGTTTACAATGTTGCACTTTAACCGGTTATCTTTTCACCAATGGTTTCACAAATTTTCTTATGGCATGTATTGTTTTGATAAATCAATTGAAAATTTAAATCTTCGAGTTAGCTTCGATACCTGTTTTCTCCGAGCGGAGCTCGGTCACCCACTGGTGTGTTATTCAATTATATGCAATACAGGAACACTACTACTAAGATACTATAAAAAAATTATACATGTTAACAGGAAAATTTATAGAACAGAAAACACATAAAAGGTAATCTTTATTTCGAAATTAATAAATCTTACACAAAACGAAACAATATTTCTAAATTGCAGTGAAATTTTGAGTCATGACAAAGCAACTAACATCTATTTAATTAATATATTTATATATGCAATGATATTTTAAAATTTTATTTAAATCTTAATATCCAAATTTCTATGTTAAATTAGCCCAAGTTAACTTCCTTCAAAAATTCGTATTCCTTGATCCAACCCATTTTTTTTTTATTTAATTCAATACAAGCTCAATAAAACTACCGTTTTCAGCATTTTCTCGCGGCCCCAGTGAAGGGATAAAAATCAGAGCTGATATATCAGCTCTATGATAAAAATCCCCGATTCTTACAAGATTCTTTTAAGACATCCAAGATTTCCTTTCTTATGTTGACACATGTCAAATTAATCCCTATCAATATCTCACTGTAAAAACCACATAAGAGAAAATCTTCTGCTCTTGTATCGCGATATAGAGGGACGTAACTCATCGCTCATTCCTTATAGACATAATTATACCTGCCTTGGTGAAGTAAGCAAAATTTCTTCTATGCAGACACACAACTACTTACATATTATGTATATTAGTTTTTTTAATGAGCCATTAAAATCAAAATGCATCAATTACTCACAATAAATCAATGGTATACATAACTCTAGCAAGAATCCACGATCATTTGTTTTTATCACGGAACAGAAAGAATAATCCGTTTTAAATACATAATTCGTTAATGAATTTAATTATACAATTGTATAAAACAAGTTACCTAAGTAAAAGTTAAATTTTCTGAACATTCTTTAAAAATTAAACTATGAGCAATTGTAAGTCGGATTCTTCGTCAGTTATGTACTGATAAAGAATCTGACGAATTAACAATTTAACGAAGATAATATAAACATTTTGCAAGGAATATTTTAAAAAGTCTACAGATTAATGCATTACATCTTGTATTTTATTTTTTCTAACTCGGTTATTTTTTTTAATCTACCAACAGCTACGATATTTTACAAATAAAATGATGCAGCCAGCTACTTAAACTAAAAAAAGCGAAAAAATTAAAGCCTTCAAAATTCGATTTATGATAAGTTATCTTTTAGCTTTAAAATTATATACTAGCTACTTAATTTTGATTTGGTACATTCACAAATTTTAGATATTAGCTTTATGAACTTAATGACTGACAAATATTTAATCTTAACGGTTTTGATTAATATGAACTGCGGCCAGATGGTCCTATACCAACACCTTCCTCATTTTATCAGTATATAATGTCTATAACAATATTTCACATCTGGTAGATACTATATACGCAATAAATTATCCAAATTAATTATTTTGTTTAAGTTTCATGTCCCATTTTAAAACACGAGAAGTATTTTTATAAATAATTTCGAATCATGGTCAAATAACTAGAATGACATGAAACAACCATGATCAGTCCTCTGTCAACTTCAACGTCACACCAATAAAACGACATTAGACCCCAAAGGATCTAATGTGGGCAAGACATTTTTTGGTGGTATGAGATTTCAGACTGAGTGAGTAGCTCCAATGATGAATGAATATGCAAGGAAATAAAAATACGGTCAGAATCGGATAATAATCGACCGATTTTAGAGACAAAATTTAAAACACCTCTCTCAAACAGTTGATGAATCTAAAATAATTCTAGTAAATATATAATCTCCTTGAACCATTTTAATAAAATAAAAAATTGGAATAACACTCACATATGAACCATAAATGGAATTGCTAAATCAGCTTCATCAGCTTCTCGATGAAATTCTATCTCGTAAGTTCCTCGGTTCAATCTGAAAAATGAAACGATTCCGTTGTAGTTTCAATAAACGCAATATAAAATGACGGAAAAACACTACCTTTAGCAAAAAAACTTGATTAATCATCTTAAAAAGCAGAAAATTTTTAATCACAAATATGGACATCAAAATAAAATCAAATGCTTGAAAAATTGAAATAAATATTATAAAGAAAATAGTTCAAAATTATTTCCTAAATACTAATGAAAATATTTTATTAAATAACATTAAATTTTAATTTCTACTGGTTATCAGTTTTTGCTATTTTATTTGGTACTAGCCGCCTTTGGCGACCAGCTGGTTCGCCATGAGTAATGCGTTCTAAAATTTTCAATTAAATCACATATTCATTAGCCTTGAAGTAATTCCGGGCATTGATTGGCCTGAAATTAATATTTTGTTTAAGATGGACGGAAAGCTCTAAAAGAATACTTTTTCTTAATATTATTCTTTAATTTTATAAATCAGTCAGTTTTAATTATCGGTTACGCTTCCAAAATATTAAAAATGTATTTTTCGGTGATGTTGCCAAAATATTAAATATGTTTTTGATAGAAAGCGAAAAAGCGAAAAAAAATTATTAAATTAATGATACAGATATTGCAAACGATTATAGAAATATACCATTAGGTCTGGAGTTCAATGCATATCCTGTCCTACCGTAAATAAAGAAGATTTATTGAATTCATCATTTAGATATTGCAAACGATTATAGAATCCTTTGCCTTGCATTTATTTTTTTAGGAAGTATCACTTTTTATATTTATGTTATTTTATCCAGTCCCGTGCTGAAAGTATCATTTCTTTAAACTTGATTTACGATGATAGTTTTTTTTATTATTATTTGAACTTCCGTCGTTGTTTTCTTTTCTTTTATCCGGTCACGTGATCAAAAAAACATAGTTAAAATATTTCTTTAAAAATTCGTTAAAAATAAAAGCTTGAGTTATACATTAAAACACTGAAACCATTAGAAAGCTAATTTTTTAATCTTTAAATTGATGTAAAAATCATGTTTATGCGATCATATTTTCGGAAGTTATAGCGGAAAAACGTCAAAATTTCGCTTAAATTTTAATTAATTCAAATTCTAATTAAAAATTCGAAAAAAGGGCTCCGAGGTGCACATTCCCGACCTCCAAGGTATACATATACCAAATTTGGTAGCTATAGGTCCAACGGTCTGGCCTGTAGAGCGCCAACACACACACACACACACACACATACACATTGAGCTTTATTATAAGTATAGATATACAAGATAGAGAAAAATACTCTACTTTTTAGAACAATAACAGCTCGCTAATACATTATTAGCATAACAATAAAATATTACTAATTTATATAACATTCCAAACTTATTTCAACTCAATTGATTAACTGATTAAAATGACATCCAAAATCACAGTATGTACTTCAGAATTCTAACATCAATTAAGAATAAGAAATTTAGTTATAAAATTCATTTCTAGAAAATTAAAGTTAAAACGTTCCAGAAGAATTTATATTTAGTTCGAAGAAATAATTACAGGCATTTTTATTAACGATCAATCAGAAACTGTACCTTGAGAGAAGCTACGCAATTTCATATTTTTAAGATTCAGAACGAAGTTCATTCATCATTTGGCAAGATAAAAGTACTCGAGTCAGCAAAAATTGCTTAAGTAGACATATTATTAATTTTTACGAAGCGAAACTAAATGCTTGGTGAATAAGAAGCATCTGCTGCTCTCAACCAATTGAATTTCATTCCTAAGTCAGAGCAGATGTTTTTCCCAGTTTCTTAAAATTGATTCTTCAATATTTACGCATTCTTTCTATAAAGAAAAGATTGTTCCTTTCCAACTTTTAACTTGATAAAAACAAACATTTATAATATTTATGTGCGAAAACATTTTTTTAAAGTTAAGATATACTTTTCATATGTGACAGCAAAAGTTATTTAGTTTTCTACAATTTAATCTTTATTAAAAATCAAAATCTACAATTTTTACATTTCATACCAAATCGTTAAAAAAATCAAAAACTATTTTCATTATGTTTTATAGTTTGTATACCTTCTACCAATTGTTCTGATGCCAAACTTTTTGTAAACGCTCCACACTATAGATCTTTCAAATGTAAAACAAGCAAATTTCAGCTACAGTTGATTATCACCATTGGCTTAAAATAAACAAAACAAAAAATGCACTAATTTTAAACACTAATAATCTAAAATGTTAAAAATGTACGTATGATTTAAAATTTTGAAAGTTGGCCATTTGGAAAATCCATTTAATTTAGATTTTTTTTTTATGACTTTCAAAAATTGATCGAAACATTTTTTTTACTGAGTAAACAACAAGATTATAAATATTCTTTGTGAATATTTTATAGTTCTTATATTCTAAGCAAAATAAATATTAGAACTTACAGTCTAGTACTAAGTATTTAAAAACACATTTCAACATATTTGATGCTTTGTTAAAATGATACAAAATTTAAGGTTTGTCTGTTTCTAGGCTGGTGTTATAATGTGCAAACCACATAATGCTAAAATCCTTACACAATTTACAGAAAATGCAAGGGCACAGTGCGATCAAACCAAACCTTTTGATGCTATGATTTGTTTCAAACTAGAAATTCGAATTTCTTTTAAATTTTTATTCATAACTTATAAATCGATCTTCAATAATTTTTAAGAATATAACTAATCATTCTAATTGACAATTTAAAGGAAAATAAGGTATAAAACATCGTATATATTTACATGCAACGACACCACTAAAGGCAAAAAAAATCTTACACGAATGAAAATTTTTTAATTTATAAAAAAATGTTGCAAAGCTTACACAAAATTTCCTCTTGTTAATAACATTTGTTAAAAATCTATTCAACTGAATTTCTATAGCGTACGAACTGCTGGTGATTTTATCATTTTCCTTCATTCTTATTTTATTTGCACATACCAGAGGCTTCCAGTCTTTGGCACACGTACCTCTGAGGTATATAAGTGGCAGACAAATATGTGGTGCATAAAAATAATATCAGTAATGGTAGAAACAATATCTCATCACTCAAATGATACGGAAATAAATAAAAAGGGGTGAAAATTTTATAAAATTTGAAAATCGGAAGTTTGAAAGCTAATGGGTAGAAAGGAGAGTATAATAACTCATT
>JAPMOQ010014494.1:5529-25877 GCA_026543055.1 Argiope trifasciata
TTGAAAGATATTTTCTTATTTATTTTATTGAAAGATATTTTCTTATTATTATATTTAAAGATATTTTTTAATTTCTTATTAAAAGATTTTTCAAATGTATTTTACTGCAGTTATTTGTTGAAATGAAAGTGAAACATTTTTCATTGTTTCGACAAATAATTCATCTTAGCATTTTTTCAATTGCTGCAATCATGATATGAATATTTAACTTATTTTTCTATGTTCATAATATTCCAGAGTAAAGTATGATTTTAATAACTTTTTTGATATCTTTTTGTACCTAGGAACTAATTTCATAATCAAGAAATAATGAAATATTCTTAAAGAGAACCAATTTTCAAATACTTTTAATTTTTTTCTATTATCTTACTTAATGTATAAAGAATAGATAGAAATGAACAGAAAAGTATAGCACAACAAAGAAAAAGTTGTAAGGTTTCTAAACAAAGCTTGAGTTACGGACTCATCAAAATTTGATGTTTAAAAATGTTTTGCGGATAAACATATTGAAATAAAATTACAACAATTCTTTTATTTTGCTACCATTAATACCAATGTATCAGTTTATCAGTAAAAATAACTGAAATAAAATTAAACATTATTTTGAAGGAAAATGAAATTTGAAATTTAATGCAGAATCTAAACAATTTTTGCTAGCCTAATATAAGCTGAAGGCACGGAGAAAATAATTTTGGTACTTATCTGGTGTAAGGGCGATCTAAGATAGCCAAAAAGAATTTTGTTGATTATGCACTTTCAATCGTCAAACTACATAAACTATGTTATTCGCACGTTCCAAATTTTTTAAAATAAACAATAATAGAAACGAGTATGTTTGTATAATCTGGAGACATATTTTTTGGGAGTTTTTCGGTCCTTATTGAATTTTAAATGTCCCAATATTAAATAAAAATGAATGAATTTTTAAATTTTGAAAACCTGTCGGTACACACTTATTACTTTAGAAGTAACAACACTGATGGGAAAAAAATCCCAAGAAAAAATTATTGTACAGTAATGAAGTTTTCGGAATACATTTGTTTAGGTAACATATTTAATTGATTAAAGTTTCAAGATCACAGGTAGAGCTATTGGCGAGAAGAGCCATTTCAAATGTGAAATGTTGGTAATTAGTAACCGGTGTAACCGCCAGAATTTTGAATGCAAGCATGCAAACGCACATGCATTGTGTCGTACAGGTGTCGGATATCAGTTTGTGGGATGGAGTTCCCTGCCTGTTGCTCTTGGGCGTTCAATGCAGGGATGGTTAATGCTGGTTGTGGATGACGCTGGAGTTGTCGTCCAATGATGTTCCATACGGGCTCGATTGGAGAAAGATCTAGTGATCTAGCAGGCCAATGCAACATGTTGACACTCTGTAGAGCATGTTGGGTTACAAAAGTGGTATGAGGGCGAGCGTTATCCTGTTGGAAAACACCCCCTTGAATGCTGTTCATGAATGGCAGCACAACAGGTTGTATCACTAGACTGACATACAAATTTGCAGTCAGGGTGCGTGGGATACCCATGAGAGTGCTCTGCTGTCATACGAAATAGCTCCCCAAACCATAACTCCAGGAGTAGGTCCTGTGTGTCTAGGCCGCAGACAGGTCACTAGCAGGCGTTCACCTGGCCTCCTTCTAACCAACAAACGGCTATCACTGCGACCAAGGCAGAACCGGCTTTCATCAGAAAACACAACAGATCTCCACTCCGTCCTCCAATGAGCTCTAGCTTGACACCACTCACGTTGCAAACGGCAGTGGTTTGGAGTCAGTGGAATGCACTGTACAGGGCGTCTGGCTCGGAGCTGTCCTTGAAGTAACCGATTTGTAACAGTTCGTTGTGTCACTGTGGTGCCAACTGCAGCTCGAATTTCATCTGCAGACACAGTACGATTAGCCACAGCCATACGGCGAATACGACGGTCTTCCCTCTCCGTAGTACCACGTGGCTGCCCGGAACCTGTTCTTCTTGAGGCAGTACCTTCCCTTGACCACTGCCGCCAATATTCTTGCACAATGGATACATTTCTTTCATGTCTTTCAGGAATATCGAGGAAAGAAAGTCCACCTTCTCATAGCCCTACAACAAGACCTCGTTCAAACTCAATGAGCTGTTGATAATGGCTTCTTCGTCTTCTCAGAGGCATCCTTGACTAACATTAACCCCCTACGTCAAATCTCAACTGTAAATAACGATCACGTGCCTTACAGCGCTTATTTAAAGCAAACCTCATTTGCATGTTCATAGTGTCGCCACTAGCGCCACACTTACGCGCGTAGCTCGAAATTTGAATCGACGACATCTTTGAAGTGTATAATCACGCCTACCAAATTTCGTTTATCTAGCACAAGTCCTTCCTAGTATTGGGATTTTTTTTCCATCAGTGTATATTCAAAATTTAGTAAAATACAACAATACATCCCAATGATTTTCTTCAATAAAATATCAAATAAAAAAATGTGAAAAGCCAAGCAACACTCCAAGAATCCTGCTTGACTGAAGAAATCAGGCGATATTTTGCCAAAATTGTCTAAGCTATTTTGCATTCTGTCTTTCCTCTGCATTACCGTCTCTCATTAAATATCCCCCCAGAGGTAAACAGTATACGTATTCTGACAGAATTTTCTGTAATAATGTAAGTTCATAACTGTACCGAATTCTGTATCACTTGTATCGAGGGCATATCAGTTTATATTAGTAACATAAATTTCTAATTATTAGCACCCGAGAACACAGTTAAATATAATAATTCAGAAATAAATGAGATTGAACCACATCAGGATTATTAAAACAACGTCAATTCAGAATAAAAAGATACTTATTAAAATTTTCCCGAGACATACACTGAAGTAACAAAAGTCATGGGATAGCAATATGCAAATATACAGATGGCAGTAGTATCGCAGCGAAAAAGTATAAATGCGCAGTTCGTTTTCCAGAGCTTTCATTTGTGTTCAAGTTATTCATGTGAACAGGTTTTTCTTGATTTATGGCGGCACGACGAGAATTAACAGACTTTGAACGTGGAATGTTAGTTGGAGCTAGACGCATGGGTCATTTCATTGCGGATATCGTTGGTGAGTTCAACATTCCGAGATCCACAGTATCAAGAGTGTGCCGAGAGTATGAAATTTCAGGCATCCCATCCCATCATGGACAGCACAGTGGGCGACCACCTGCACTTAACGTCCGAGACCGCCGACGCCTGTGTAGAATGGTCAATGTTAATAGACACGCAACACTTCGTCAAATAACTGCAGGAATCAATGTGGGACGTACGAGGGACGTGTCCGATAGGACTGTGCGGCGAAATTTGTCTTCCTTGGTCTCTGACAGCAGAAGACCGACTCGAGTGCCTTTACTGATAACACGACATCGCCTGCAGCGACTCTCCTGGGCTCGTGAGCATACCGACTGGTCCCTAGACCAGTGGAAAACTGTGGCGTGGTCAGATGAGTCACGATTTCAGTTTTTACGAGCTGATGGTAGAGTTCGAGTGTGGCGCAGACCCCACGATGCCATGGACACAAACTGTCAGCAAGGCACTGTTCAAGCTGGTGGTGGCTGCATAAAGGTGTGGGCTGTTTTTACATGGCATGGACTCGGCCCTCTGGTGCAACTGAACCGATCATTGACTGGAAATGGTTATTTTCAGCTGCTTGCAGATCACTTTCAGCCATTCATGGACTTCACGTACCCATACAATGATGGTATTTTAATGGATGGCAATGCACCATGTCACCGGGCCAGAACTGTTCGCCATTGGTTTGAAGAACATTCCGTACAATTCCAGCGCATGATCTGGCCACCTACATCGCCCGATATGAATCCCATCGAGCATTTATGGGACATCATCGAAAGGTCCGTTCGTGCACATCCACACTTTCACAATTATGGACGTCTATACAGACAGCATGGCTCAATATTCCTGCAGAGGACTTCCAACGACTTGTGGACTCCATGGCACGTCGAGTTGTTGCACTTCGCCGAACAAAAGAAGGACGACACGATATTAACAGTCATCCCATGACTTTTGTCACTTCAGTGTATATCCATTAATAAACCTGTGTTTGAATATAAATAGCTATTGCTCTCCCATATATATATATAAATCAATATAAAATTTTCAGTTACTGTTATTTAAAAAAAATTAAAAAATGATTTTATTTTTTAAATAATGATTTGTCACTTAAATAAACAAAGCAATGAAATTGAAATCTACAGCTGTCAAGAAAAGCATGATAAAAAGATATCTAGAATAAAAACATATTTTTATTCTAGATGTTTTTACAAATCATTTCTGTTTTGCTTAAAGATTGCTATTAATCTAAATGTATGAATATCTTATTGTTTTTTGATATAACACTATCTTTAATAAATGTCTATATTTTAATTTAAAATTAAATTAATGTAAGAAAAATATTTATTTTTGATATTATTAATAAATTTGAAACAAAGTTTCCAAGCATTTTAGCTCGACATATTGATAATTAAATAAATCTGATGACATATAAATTGTATTTTATTAAAATAATTTATTTTCTAGAATTTATGGCAATGATATTTGAAATATAACTCATTTTTTGCAATATTTTTATCACCCAATTAGAAGCATAAATTTGGATGCAAATATTAGAATAAGTTTTTAAAGAAAAAACCTTCAACTGACATATTATTATGATCTATATATTCTGATATGAGAGTTTAAAATAAGTTCTTTTAAAGAATAATCTTTTAGGTCAATAATTTCAAAGTTCCGTTTTAAAGCAGCACGAGGGCTATTTTGGACCGGACCTCACAATTTTGAGCCACGGCAGATGATGAGAGATACACCTGCGATGTTACTTATCTCCAAGCTTCTACACCACACCAGTGAAAGGTTGTTTGACTCCGATGAATTTAATGAGCACCAGACAGCCTTAAACAATGTTTCTTCAGTAGAACTGGGAATTGAGCCTCAAACATTTCAGCTTCGAAGCAAAGAACTTATCACCAGGCCGTCGTGGCTCATATTCTTCTAGAAACTAATATACCAGATAATTATAATTCAAGTATTTGAAATGGCCCTAAAATGAAAAATTATCAAACAGGTGGGGAGGCTTTTATAAACACAACGGGTACAAACGTGGGATTTTTTTTCAGTAAAAAAGTTACAAATACTTAGAAAGAGTGATTTTTTTACAATCTGGCAAGGCTGTTTGTGGTGACATCATGTGTCTATCGAAAAGATTTTGTTACCGATATTTTTTTATCGTGTCTTGCACACTTTTATTGAAAGAAATGATGAAAATTTTAATTTTTCAATAGCTAAATAGGGCTGCAAGAGATTTATCAAATACCTTAGAATCATTTTTATACATCCACACATCACTATTAGGTTTATATTTGTCACTATTTTGAAATGAGTATTTGGAGCTCAGTATTTTTGAACACACATATAATTATATATTAAAGAGCGGTAATTGCTTTTTATACCGTATTACATTATCAAAAGGTGAGGGTTAACGTTTGATGTAAAAGATTCCTTTTTTCAAATACCAAACAGTCTATTTTCATGAGATTAAAATTTTCTAAAAAATATTATTTTATGCAAATTATCTGAATAAGTTTATGTCAAAAATTTTAAAAAATGTATTTTTTCAATTAATTTTAAACAACTATCTGGAACTATCTATTTTAAATAATTATGCATCGAAATTCGATTTCCTTGTTTCAGAAATTAAAAAAATGCGTTCGAAAGGCAACAGACAAGTAGAGTTTAAAACAGCCTTATTATCTTTATCATTCTGAACCGTTTTTATAATAAATTTTGTGAATATCGACAAATCAAAAGAGACTGCCCTTCATTACAGAGTAACATTCAACACTGGACAGCGGCCAATTAGACACAAAGTGTAATCAATTAATCTTTACTAAAGCCAACTTCATATATAACATTTACACATTGTTGAAGTTGTTGAAGTTGTTTATTTATTATTGGGTATTATAGGGTACAGAGATTCATGACAGACCATAAATCCAGCTGCAGTTATTAATTTTATTGTCAAAAGAACCAAAAATAATTTTTCGTAAATAATTCAAGTGGTCCTAGTTCTTTGTATTAATCGTCCAATTTTGGTATAAACAATTTTTTAACCAAGCAATGATGCTAATGAAATGGAGAGTTAATTCAACTCTATATGCTAGGAATTGCCAAAGTAAAGAGCACAAAAACAAACCATCTATAAGATCTGACAATGTAAATGTTTCACATTCTAAAATTTTATGAATGCAGTCTTTATTATAGAGTATTATTTAACTCTAACAGCCACCAATTAGACACAAAGCGTAAGCAATTAATTTTTACTAAAGCCAACTTCATGTATAACATTTACACACTGGATTGAAGTTAATTTATTATAGGGCATTACAGGGAACATAAATTCATGACAGACCATAAATTCAACTGCAGTTATAAATTTTACTGTCAAAAGAGATAAAAAGAGTTTTTTTTATAAATAATTCAAGTGGTCCCAATTCTTTGTATTAATCGTGCAATTTTCGGATAAAATTTTTTTAAGCACAGCATGATGTTAATGAGATGCAAGAGAATTAGTTCTTTATGTCAAAAATTGGTAAAGCAAAGAGCACAAAAACAAGCCATCTATAATGTAAATGTTTTACATTCTAATATTTTACGAATGCAGTCCAGAAAGATAATAAGTACTAATTAATGTAACTAATATTCAATTTTCTCCTTTTTTGAGTTTGCTATTTTTTGTAAAGGAAGTCATTATCTTTAAGAAGAATGACAAACATGCGTAATTTGTTTATCCAAATAAACATGTTGTAACAATTCTGTTGAGATATTCTATTAAGGCACGAAAAGAGAATTCGGATGAAACAATTCTAATTCTACACTATTCTTTTATATTTTTTAATAAAAAGTGCTATCTTTATTTTATATTCTAATTAGAACATTTCACCAACCATCTAAACGGGCTTTTATCCTGTTAGTAATGAGTCAGATCAAATTTTCACGAATTAAGTAACAGAAAGTGTAAAAATACCACCATGGAAACTGGTGAATTGCTTAAGATATAATATACGATTTTAAAACTTACCACCAGGGAGAAAATGTTTCCGTACTCAATATTGTTAAGAAAAATGCGGCACTGTTTTCAAAGGCGTTTAATCGTCTCTGAAATATGTTACAAAGCATATTCAGTATGCATTATTTCAAAAGCACAGTTTGTTTGGATAATCTGAACAAATTGGTGGAGCTGAAAGATGCGGTACCCTAACATATGCATAACGTTCCTCTTAATATGTTAAGAGCTACTGATGAGAATGCAGCAATGCGATTTAATTTTCTTTAATAAATTGCGGACGTCTTTTGGAAAATAATTTGTAAAACATATCGGAAACGATTAAAAAATTCGCTTTATTTTGTTTAAAAATATTGAACACAGCTCCATTTCTCTTCAGGTTTTTGAGCCTTTTTTGGCAAAAAATAAATTTCTATGACCTTTTTTATATCATTACCTACTTTGAAAACATTTGATTCAGTAGTTTTCCTTTTTGTGAACAATTCAAAGTGTAACTTTTATTATAACCAAAATATTTATTAAAATTTCCGCTGTTATAGGCAGATAACGCAAAAGTTTTTGATTTATTGTGTTGGCAGGTGGATAAATACTGTTAAGAAGCATTTCTTCGGATTCAGGAACCTCTGAAATTTGACAAGATCTCTTCGAAATTTTGACGATTATTATACTTTCCTCTTTTATATTTCGCTTAAAAGATAGAGAAATTTTTGTTTAGGATCCTAGAAACATACGAAAAAAATGCAATAATTTATTTTTGTGGCTTTTATAAAGATTATGCTTACTCTCTGCAAACATCCTGAAATTTTGAGAAAATGATGAATAGCCCTCGAAGGCAAATGCAGACCGACACATTTAAATTATTTCTATTATCAAACAAGGCAGTATCTTTCAGATCGAAACATTTCTCTTCCACCAGAATGAAATTCAGAGCGCTACATTAGTGATTCTGACGAAATCTGGTGCGCATTGTCAGTGGCACTTTTTAAACACATTCCATCTTCATCATTTAAATGATGGATGAGAAACTCGAAAACTGTTCACAGATGATCTTTGCCAAAAGATCTTGACACTCGGAAATAATCCCTCTTGTCAATTTCGAAGATAACTTCGAGAAAAATGTGAAATTGTCGGGCAAGAGTTTTGTTCCTCCATTAAGTTAGTTTGAGTTAAAATTTTGTTTCATTGTGCTGTTTGATAATGAAAGAAATTTATGCTGCCATCCTTCTGAGAGAACACAAGGATTTAACTACTGTTTCGGTTTTCTTTTCCTGTTTTAGATATTGAAGTCTATATCAGGCTGTAAATTGTCATTTGTTTCAAACTATTTCATCCTTTTGCCTGAAATTGCAGCAAGGAATATTAAAGATGTTTTGATTTTTCGGACATGGAATGAAGAGATAAAAATTCTGATAATGTTAAAATGTTGATCCTGAACTTAAGACAATGTTTTTAAAAAATTTCCGAGTAGAAAATGAAATTAAAAAGAAAAATCAGAGCTTCTCTCTCAAACATTTAAGCAAAATAAAATTTTATCTTAAATCTCCTGTTTTTAAATTTTGCTTCTAGCTATATATAGCCAGTAAGGACACGTGTGCGTGTTTACTCATATACAGTACATGCACGCATGCACACACACACTCACACGAATTTAAATCATCACAACTCGCATTTTTAAGAAAAAAACATCATCAGTATCAGATTATTTAAATACGTCTTGAAATATTTATGAAAATAAAAGCGTAACATTAGATGCATATAAAATTGATATCAATGAAAAATTTATTTTTTAAAAAATAACTCTGTCAGTATAGGAGAGACACAAACGCTGGCTCAACGAAGTTATGAGCTGGATATCACGACTACATTCCTTTTCCTTTTATTAATTCTTTTTGATTGAATACCTAACCACGGATCATGCTTTGATCATTAGAGGCACTCATCCCGATGAATTTGAGAAATTTTCTAAGAATTTTTGAAGAATGTCTAAGTATATATTTGTTTAACAAATATCAATTAAATGAAGATCCTTTTTGTACAACAAACTCGTAAGAAACAGGCTGTCATTATGATTTCGAAAGTGGTGAAGAATTTTTCTCATCTTTGAAAAACAATTCTGATATTCCAGTATTCTAAGGTATCTGAACTAAACTTATATTAGGAATGAGTAGGCTAAGAAGGTGTAAAAAATAGATTTGAATTGATAATTTTTTAATTCAAAAATTATTGAAGAATACCTTTACAAGTTTATTTTCAATTAAAATTTTACTTAGAATTTCTATAAAATTCCTTTATGCACGAAAACATACAACACGGTAGCAAATATGGTAGTTCTTTTCATCTGTTTGGTTTACAGAGAAACTTAAAAGATTTTGCAATACTGACGTAAGTACGATATGTTGAGAAGGCATTTATTATTTTGCGTTTTTTATTACCTTGATCGACCATTCACTGCAGAATATAGTATCTTTATACTTTTATTTTCATGATTTTTGCAAAGAATTCATGGATTATGATATTAAGAGTAACAAATATTAATGAGACTTAAAAAATGTTTCTTTAAATTTCAGAGAAGAATCATTTTATATTATTTTAAAGCTATTTAATGTAACCCGATTTTTCATTATTTGCAATTGGATAGTAGAAAACAAGATTTTCAAATCGTAACAAATGGGCAAGTTTAAAGTGTAATCAAATAAATCTTTTATTATCTGCATGTTTAAAAAATACCTAATAAGCAGTATAATATTTCTAAAAAATATGAAGTACTTTATATGTCATAATTATACACATATAATTAAACATGGTCCACTAAAGTTCTATCTTGTATGACATTGAAAATAACTATTGCTAAACACATGGTATCTAGATATAGTAAGTGATAATGCGCTACCCATTGAGAACGATTACAAAATCAGTTTTCTCCAAACAGCAGACAGACAATTTCTGTTTTGAATGTGGCACAATATACTACAAAAAAAGCAATTATGAAACTACAGAGCGTTTTGTATTTAAGTAAACCTTGAATAAGGTTAGGAGCAAAACATGTAAAACGCGTACTTATTTTGTCACGATTTTCCAAATCTGTAGAGTAGGAAATTGCGAAAAAAGTACAAAAATCATATTTGAACAATAAACGTTTAGATGTACATTTTTTGATGACGAAAATTACAAACGTCGAAAGTAAATGTGTTTGTTTGCAACTAGCTATAACTGTTTAATATCTAAGATAGGAGAAATTGAACTCGGAATGAAACAAGATCACCCGCAGTTTACATGTTTTGTTTATAGCATAATAGAAGTCAAGAATTCTTTTCTTAATAAATATAGAAGATGTGCTATAATTTTGTAATTGAATATTTCCAGCATTTTATACCATTTTGGTGATGGGAAAGTTAAATCCGTTGTTTTTCACTAAATGCTAACTACATTTGATCTTGATGTGTAGCACATGGTCAGTTGATTTTATTTAGATACTAAATTTTTAGTAATACTTGTCTTCGATCTCCAGTTAATGAGTAATATAAGGACTTTAGTTCAGTTCAATCCAGTTATATTAACGTCCCGTTTTAAAGCAACACGAGGGCTATTTTGGGACGGCCCTCGTAATTTTGAACCACGGTCAGATGACGAGGACGACAATTGAAGTGGCACCCCCCTCTCCACACCACACCACACCATTGGGAGGACTTTGGCCTGACAAATTTAACGTGCAAGAGACCCCCTCACACGACGGATCTTCGGTGGAATCGAGTCTCGAACCTGAAACCCACCGGTTCCGAAGCCGAGCACTTACCACCAGGCCACCGCGGCCCATAAGGACTTTAGAGTGTACCCTTTATAAAATATAAATCACTTATTAGGTAAAGTTAAATCTTTGAATATATCTATTTTATATAAAAATCTTAAAGCATCTTTTACAAGAATATCTTCAAATATCCTATGAACGAATTTGTAGACTGGGGCATGGCAGAATTGATAAGTTGCAATCAAGACTCTTCCGTTCTTCTAGATTCCAGTTTCATTATAACTAAACAGCTTAAATCTTTTTTTCATTTTTTTTTCATTTCAACGAGAGACTTCATCTCATCCCCAATTTCCAGTTCAGTATAATGAAAAAATGAAAAATGACCATGACTCAGTGTTATTTTTGCACGAAAAAAACACATTGCGATATTTTTTGCTGACTTTTAAATTTTGTCCATCACTAATAAACACATCTGACCTCTTTCTGTAAAAGCACGGATTGTATCCCGGAGGCTGTTCCGCCTCCTCAGAAACGGAAGGAAGTTTTTAGTGGAGGTAGCAAATCACCCTGAGGCAAGAGGCAATCACCTTCTATGGTTTTTGTAATTGTTTCTTTGTCCGGTAAATCGTTGTCATAAGATCTAAAAGAAGAATAAAGGGGGATGAAGACGAAAAAAAGAGAAAGTCTGTTTTTCTTAATATTTTTCTTAAAAGTGGGAATAATCATAAGCAATACGCCCGGGGGTGGCTAATAGGGAGTCAGGAGATCGGAAGCAGCAAACGATAATTGCCGAGTGCAGTATTTTCGACTTATTAAAATGAAGGCAATTAATCCCCATTTGCTGCATAGGCGTCACAACTATCAGAGTTGCAAGTCGTTAGGGAATTGCTTAATCTCTCGAAGTCCTCATTTCCCCCACGTCTTAAGGGGCATCGATATTTTAAGGAGGAGAACTTTTCAAGTTTTTCTGTAATGGGTGTATGTTGTTCGTGTTCTACAAGAAAATATAATGATAGTGTTTTTCTAATTGGAAATTCATTCCATTTCGGATTAATAAAGATTTTGTGTAGGGTTTAATTAGAGAAGCAATTATGTGTCCACAACATTCATGCATTATATCTAATGTTTCAAGGTAATTATTGTAGATAAACTTATTAAACTGAAATAGTACTATTTACTTAGTAGCTTTGATTTTTAAAAAATTTTTTATTCTAATGATATTTATTTTTGTTGGATCTTTTCCTAATCATTTGAAATCGTTATCTTGCTTTTTTAGAATAATATATTTTTTTTTTCTGATTTATTTAAGTACCGAAGTAATTTGGGATTTCAAAATTCTAATTAAGAGTTTCTCCCAGGGTTGCATGAATTGTTGATTACAAAAATAAGACCTACAAGTATTATGAAGTAGAAAAAAAATTCTACAAGAAGCATACACTATCTACAAATAGAATTTCTTATGTAAAAATATTTCTCTAAAATCATCAAGTATCGGTTATAGATCCCAATATTACTTTTGAAAAAATCCGCTATTAAACAAGAATAATTTTTTTTTTACAATTTTCGTTATAAATAATTGAGCAGTGCCATGATTGATTACAAAAATTTTAAAGAATATCTTAGCTAAAATTATCAAATTAGAACCACTTTTTCGTTTCGTATACTTCATTTACTAACTATATAATTATTTAACAGCAATTCTAAAATTTTTTATAAGCACCAGCTTATTAATTTACTGTCTCATGTATAATAAAACAAACAACACTTTGGTTAAAGATGAAGAAGGCAAATGGGATATATATATTAACCAAAAACATTCATTTCGAAATATATTGTTATTTAATATAATTCTGAAAATTTCCTATATGTGGACTTTATTACTTCATACTTCAATGTACTTCATGGCAAATAACACTGTGATTAAAGATGAAGACAAAAGGCTATTGAATAGTCAGAACATGTATGAAATCTCATTATTACAGATAGACTGGATAACACTATAGACTTGGTTAATTGGAGCTTACGTTGATATTTTCTCATTTCAGGAGTTTCATTGTTAAATCCACTGGTTTATTAGATATATGATAGTTAAAGATAACCTCCTAAATAGTAGTATTTGGACACGTATCAATGGGAAATTATACATGAATTGTACAACTTGAAACACAATTGAATGTTCCTGCATATCCCGGGATCTGGAATGCTCTGGAATCGTTTATTTTGTTATCAGTATTTTCTAAGTTTGTCACCAAATTGCCAAGCTGTTACCAAATTTATCGTCAAGATTGTGAGTCATTTATTAGATCCATCAGATCTATCTGTAAAACTGTCTTCATTATTAGGAGACTCATTGGGTTAGAATGTAATTTTGCATTTCGTATAACTGTTATTCTATAAGCATTTTATTTAAAATTTTACTTTTCGTATCATTTAAAAATTTTTATAATTCGCCTTGGAAAAGTTGGTTTAATCAACCATGAAATAAAAATAATATATTATTTAGTTAAAGTAGAATTGAATTTTCTATTTTGAGAAATGATTATTGCCATGTTCGTTATAATCTTATTTGAGTTTATGTTAATTTTTGGTCAGTCAATAACACATAATTTTCAAAATGTAAATAGTTGGTAGAAGATTAATATTTGGCTTTTCCTTTTCAGATTAAGTTATGCAGCTATTTTATAATGATGAAAATACAAGCTCCGACCATTTATAATATCATTAAGAAGATTTTATAAAAATTAAATATTCAGGTTAATTTGTGGAAACTGAATTCATTTGGGACTTTAAAAGTATGCAGCATTGTTTGATATTTTGGTGAAGTTAGTCATTTGAATATGCATGAATCTTTGTATAATATCATAATTTAACGAGACGTTAGAACTTACGAAGCTTTCATGCTTAAGAAGTCTCGGGAGATATTAGGATATATAAAATGATTATATTATAAAGACATCCACAAGTAAGAATATTTCTTAAGTTTTTCATCCTTTTTGAGAGGTATATGGTCTGATTCATAGTTTAAATTATCGTTCATGAAAATATAATGAGATTCATGGAAATATAATTTCGTCGCATTAATTCTAGAAAATTGGTAAATACAATCCTTTACATAGAGTCTAATTATTATAAAAAGACCTTATGCTGTTACTATGAATACTAATAAAGCTGTTCGCAGCTTTGCCCGCTGATAATTTCTGGAATACGTCTATCACTCTCAAAAATTATATTAGATATGGGAGTCTCAGCATAATCAGTATTAAATATATCACCTATTTAATAAAAGCATTCCTCGCTGATGCCTGTGTACATAATACTGAAGGTAATGCAGCATTATTAGAAAGTTTTTAAGTCACAATAGTAATGGATATAGAGTGAAATATTCCTTGGAGGATTTAAAAAGCGATGATTAAATTAAATACGAATGAGAGAAATTTCATAGCCAGTAAAAAAACGTGTTTTACTTGCAAATGCCTATTAAAATAACCGCATTCATCTTTATTAACGGACAATAACTTTCAACGAATTATTTTTTCTTTATGCATTTTTTTTATTCTTAAATTGTATTATGATAATTCTAAATTATGTATCTATTATTTAATTTAGTTTAGTATATTAAAGTCCAATTGTAAAGAAACACTTGGACTATTTTGGGACAAACCTCTTAATTTTGAAACACTGTCAAATAACGATGACGCAACCTGAACTGGCAACCTTTAGACAAACCGCATCAGCAGGAGGACGTTTGTCACTGACGGTATTAACGTGCAACAGGCTTTCTTATACGACGGTTCTACGGTGGAATCGGGTCTCGAATCGAAACCCCTATGGCTATTGGGGCTAGACCTCACCACCAGGGAATACATGTCGATCTCTATCATTAAAATTCCATAAAAAAGTTTTATTATAGAGAAATAATCATTTCAATATTAGTTTTCTCCCAAAAATTTCTATTTTTCTTTTTGAAATTTGATTTTTTTGAATATACTCATATTACAAAGTAACATAAGGAAAAATTTATATGGTTTCTTAGTTATGATATAATTTGTAAAATTCATTATATTATTCGTATTTCGAAGGGCATCTCTGAAATATTCATAAGTAATAAATTTTACAAGTTCTTGGCTTTGTATATTTGGAAATAATAAAGAATAATATATAAACATATTAAGTGTGTTAGGTTAAAATAACATTCATAAAAAAGCTTTGGTATATTATTGTATTTCAGAAATCCCAACAATGAATTTAGGTTTTCCACATCCGAGGAGTTTTTTCCGATGTATAAAAAATAATCGTTCCGTTCCATATTCGCAAAGAATGTTATCGCTAGAATAGCATTTCTTCTGGAATGCGCAACTTTCTTCCTCGGGGGGAAAAAGTCTGATCAAATAAGAGAGCGCCCAACGCTGAGCGATAAGATGGGAAAAGAAGATGCAGCACGGCTTTATCCACTTCACACATTTGTTTGTTCTTTGGACTCTGCTGTGAGCACAAATATCTCCCTATTTGGCTGTCAGATGCCTTCAGACACTCTGGGGCCCGAGATTCATATAATCCAGTTGCTCTTTTTTTGAAAGGCGAACTGATTCCGAAAAGCACAGCGAGGTAGATTCTGTAAAAACTCTTTTTCTAAAGACAGTGCTTAAGTCTCTTGCACATTAAAGGTACATTCATGATTATTCTTCTGCAGTTACGACTTAGATTGCACTTTTTATGAAATCAAAAGAATATGTTTTTAGAAACGAGTAGATATTCTTGGGTCGTTGAATTTAAGACATTTTCCAATTTAAAAATATATTCTCTAAGATGTGAAATAAATATGAAGGCAGATTTCAATTCTTTATGAATTCCAAGAAAAAGCTCCCAGATTTATCAAACAACACTGTAAGATAATTAGATAGAACTTCATATACAAAATACGGTGAATTCGTCAGACATTAAAGTCATGTTTACTTCAATTATCTTAAGAATGCTCCGTTCAGTGTACAGTGTGATGAAGAAATAACAGGAGGTGTTCGAATATCTGTAGTTTGTTATAAATTGGACGATATGTAAAAAAATTTGGCAACCATACACTTTGATATGCGCGGTTTAAACTATATAAAAAATAGTACCTAAAATACCCACAGTTAAAATCTTGCCGCTGCAGGCTCATAATGCGCGAAGAAAGAATACATAAATGTCAGTGGGAACCGCAGGTGTATATAACAACACCTAATAACAACAAAAAATGTTTATTATATCAAATTACAAATTCAGTTTAAGGTGATCACCTGCGTTATGCTCCCTTAGAAGTACACCATCGAAGTTTTCGATGGTGTCTCTCCGCATGTCTGCATTTATTGGTATGACATGTAACGCTATTTGATCTTTTAAAGCAAGAATGTCAGGAGCATATCCTTCATACACAGCGCTTTTCAAGTACTTCCACAAGCAGAAGTCGCCCAGATTCAGATCAGTGTTATTAGTTAATGGTCCTTTATATGAACAAAATTTCAAGATCTTGTGCAATATCTTCTACATCGTCAAGAACAAGATATCTGTTTGTCATGATATTCAATGTGCAGTGCTCGCACCTTGCTTATTAGCTATCACCGGATGCATAACGACAGTTGCAACTTTACCTTGTTCCTGCTTAATACCTTAACTTTCTAGACTTGGTTGCACTCCAAGAATTTCTATTGTTTCAAATTGTTCAACCATTCTTCATAAGTTAGTTATGGTCATCCGTCCTCTACGTAACCGTTTAAACCGCAGATATTCAGACGATCGGCATTGGCATTTTCATCCCGCTGATAAAGCAGCTTGACTAATAAGATATGTTCAGGTAGTTACATCGCCATCGTTGGTTGAATTCTTGCAGAATGACCTATGTTTTCGCAATATTTTCTTTTGAAATCGATATCATGTGACAAAGTATCCGTATAAGCAAAATACATAATGAAGTTTTCGATCGCAATGATACGATTTTCCCTACTGCATTTTTAGTACTAATTTTTTTTTGATTAATCGAAACCGCTTACTTAAATTTGTATGGTGGCCAAATTTTATTATATTTCATCCTGTACATTATACACTACATGGCTCCAAACACCAAGTGTTATTTCTTGATCGCCATGTATTTGTTAAGTATAATGTTGATAGTGCGAAAAAGTCACTCAGATTTACCAGTTGAGGATAATTATAGTTCATATTTAAGCGAAGAATGTTTGGTTTATTTTTTAGAAAATACCAATGACGTACATTCACATGATATTTTTAAAAATTTAATAAAATAATAAATCTTTAGAAAAAAATGTCTAATTAGTAGTCTAATTAGTCAAATTAGATTTAGATTAATGTCTAATTAGATTTAGTCTACAACAAAGATTTCAATAATGAGAAAAAATCAACTTTCGTTGTAATTCATTCTTTTGAACAACAATAATTCATCTTAACACAGTTGTTTATCAGAAGTAATTATTGTGTGCAACAAGAAAAATATCTTCTATAATTGAAAACTCTTTATTTTGTTTTATTTAGTGATTACTGTGCTTTGAGTGCTGCGTTATTTTATCACTGCGGATTTAAAAAATCTTTTGAGATTTCTTGAAAGTTTTTAGAAGGCTGCCTTCTTTATTTGTCTTTTGAGAACGAATTGAAAAGTAAAAATGGGATTTCTGGCTAGATTGATTTATAACATGTAAGTGAGTTCTTAATTTTCATTCTTACGTACTTTTTGTAGGACATTAATTTCATTTGTATTCTAAAAGTTGTTTTGCTAATTCGTGCAGCACAGTCCTTTTGAAATAATTTTTATTACTAAAATTTAGTACCATTTAAACATATTTCTAAGAATTGCTAGGCTATTTTTAAGAGGGAAATGCCAAATATAAATTTCCTTCTTGAATGTTACTAAAATTCATCCACTGACCTAAAATTATAGTAGATGCTTATGTAATTTTATTTTGCGATTGAATTTCAAGAAACTCGTCAGATATTGTGCATTTTAATTGTCGTCATCAAAGCAGTTTTAACTATATTAAATATAATTCTAAATTCCCCAAAATGAAAATGTGGTGATAGTAACTATTTCATATTTAAAATTTAGCCAAATTTATGTCTTTTATTTTTTTATCCATTTTCCAGAAAAATTTCAAAATTCAGGTTAAGCATTTCTTTTAATTTTCAGAAGGAAATTTTGAAACGTTTAGACATAGATGACAGTAAATATGACTTTTGCATATCTTTTTCGTATAATTTTAATAAAAAAATAACCGTTGCTGTCTATCACGTGATAATTACTGCTGAATATTGATTGCTTAAGAGTGTGCGTCAGGGGTAAGGAAGAAGGATGAAATTTAAAACTTTAATTACGTCACATTATAAACGCGTGAATGCGGACGACACTAACGACACTTCTGGTGTAAAAATAAGACTCAATTTTTTTTACAATTTCACCTCTGATTGTTTTGATATATTATAAAGAATTTTATACATATTTAATAAAATTATTTTTTCAGTAAACTTCAATAGGAGCACCTTTGGCAATTCGAAGAATAACATAGTGATATTCCATTTATCACTCAGTGTAACATTTAGGTTTACTGCATAGGATAAACATCTATGTTCCTTTGTCTCTACTTATATCTTCAACGTGCGTTACAAACATTCTGGTTTTTTTTTCGTACTTTCAATAGAAAAAAGCCAGGAATATAATATAAGATGAGCAGAGAAACCTTTCTATGTGATCTTCCAGGAATCAACTATACCCTAGTCAGATGATGATTCTTCCTGTTGCATTTCATGCAGTTTAAATAATTGTACACGATACTTAACGAACAGTTTGAAGAGTCTAAGCCCACATTTCCTGTAATAGTTCTTCCAAAAAGAAAAAAAAAAGTTCAATAATCTCGATACGTGGAAGGCAGCACCAAACATCTCCCTGTTTTGATATCTTCTCGCACGTCCACAAAAACATGGATTCCTCTCGTTTCAAATGCGGACTTTATTCGATTCCCTTTTTTCAGGCGCATGAAACGTCGATTGCTGGGAGTAGATTAAGCTATTTAATTGTTATCGAAAGAAATTGAGTTAAAAATCTCAACTGAATATTTAACAAATTAATGACTATCACTTAAATACAGAATTTGAACAAGGGCATCTTTATAAGCAAGCAAATTAAGATAACTCCAACTAGCAGTGTTCACAGTTGTCTTGTAATGCGCACAAACTTCGGAGGACCTGCTGATATGCATAATAAAAAGGATTCACATTTGTTTCAGTTACAACAGACCCATAATTACTTAGTAAATCGCAAACGAAACCTATTTTTTCTATTTAATTTTGCAGACATTTTATTAGCTGACCATGCATGAAGGTCTTCCCTCGAAATTGAAACACATTACGTTTTTTCCCTTCTTTTTTGTAACTTAGTACTTTTGCACTTTATTTTTATCTATTAGTTTCAGATTAAGAATCTAAATATTCTATAATATACATTGTATACTATATTCATTGGGGTTTTCGTAAAATGTTTTGCTTATCAGCAATAGATATTATGTCCATATAAGATATTTGAAATAGGCATTTTATTATTTCAGTACTGAATATTTAAAATTAAATAACTAAGGAATTCCTATCTTATACTATTATTATGTAAAAAATATGTTTTTTTAAAACAAATGTATAAAAGCTCATAATTTATATCTCCTATTTTTTATTGCAGCACTTACAACTTCAGAAAAAAGCCAATACCGAAACCCAGAACTGTTATAAGAACAAACTTTGAACTAAGCAACTATCTGGGCGCTGAAAGACAGCGGTATGTTCAAGCGCAGAAAAATTTCATGCGCGTAAAAAAGGACAAGGCCATTTTAGGCATGAAACACACAAAAAAATTTGAATTTATTTTCTAATCATTTAAATTTTTATAACAACATCTTGGAAAATAATCATAGAAAACCCAAATAGCCCAACATATAATATCCCAACAACACATTATATTTGTATCAATCTTGAAGGCACTACAGTAATAGAAAATACTATATTGTGACAGTCAGAAAATTCAATTTCAATAGTTCTCTGTATTGAAGAAAAATTCCTTTATAAATAATATGTTTGGCTCATATATTTTCCATTTTTTTAAAGAAACTACTTGAAAATCATGGAATTCCCGGAGATTGTGTGCCTTCACCTATATTCAATTATTTCAGGAAGTTTATTACTTATATTTCATCATTATCTTCGTTTAAATAAAAGATAAGGCAATACTATCTATGTGCAGAAAATCATAAACGGTTTTACAACTATTACAAATTCTATAATGTTACAACAACAACTATTACAAATTCTAATCGTAGAGTTTGAACCAAATTGCTTTGGAATTCCAAGAAATAAAACCATCTCACTTTGTCGATTAAACCTGACCAGTGGAGACTCCGGTATCTGAGAACTTTTTTCTTCACTCATCATTTGCTTCATCGAAATGATAAATGAAAATATGAAATGAATTCAGTGTATCTGAGATG
>JAPMOQ010014496.1:0-15898 GCA_026543055.1 Argiope trifasciata
TACTTTATTGCATGAATTTTTTGCTGTATGTATAGCATGAAGTTATTAGTTTCATTTCATTGTCTGTATTTTTGTATTATTTATGTATTAATAAGTAATTTTTTTGGTATAAAACTAGCAAAACTTTTAGTGAACTTTTTATGCAAACGTGTATATACTGGATCGGAAAATTTTGTTATTTTTTGTTTTTACTCTATTATTACCTATTTCATTTATAAAACATTTTTTTTTCCTGCTGCTGTTTATATATTTGTGACAGAAATAAATAATTTTTAGGATTAAAGGAAAATTTGTGATGCCACTCCTTCAGTAATTAGAATTAGAATGTAATATAAGTAAATCTTCGTTAAACTGATTTGGATTAAATTCTTTTTTACTTCTCAAAACACCTTTTAGAAGCAAAATATTTTACATAGTACTGCTTTAGCTGTATGATTTATTCAAGTCACAAATAATTAAAAACAAACAAATAAAATCCTTGCTTTCACCTCTCATATCTTACAAATATGCTTTGATAGCCTCATGGCTATCATTAATTTTTAAACTCAAATTTACCTCAAAAGTTTCATTGTGGTTGTTATAAAGATTGTATATGCTTCATTTTTAAATAATGCATGGAGTCTGCTTATTTTTAAGAATGTATTTTTGTGGAAAATAAAAATTATCTTTTTAGTCATTACTTCTTCTAATTTTATAAGCTTCCTTTGGAGTTTCATAATTAAAAATTTGGATTTTATATTTTGAAGTAAAAAAATTATGTATGTATTGTTGAAGAAATTACGCCTATTTATTGATTGTATTATTTTTCTTTGGAAGATCACAAGAAATTTCATCATGAATTCTGTTTCGGGGAGTTTTGAAAAAGAGCAAAAAGGGAAAAAAATCCAGAAGTTAAACATAAAAATATTTGTAAGTATTAATATGGTTTCTATTGCTTTAATATTAAATTTCTTCTAAGGCTTTAAAATTATGTTTTATAGCATTCATTTTTATGTTAAAAAATGATAAACCATAGTTTATAATTTGTATAAAGAATGATGAATTATAATTTAAATTATCAAGTACAGAATCTATGCAGTTCCATCCCTGAAATTTTACTTTAATATTATGTTCTAGTTTTGCTTCTTAAGTTTTATTTAATTTCTATGTAGAGTATATTACATAGTATATAAATTCAAATCATATTTGCAAACTTAATACCCCAAATTCATGCACAGCTGGTAACTATAATATGATAAACAAATTGTATAGAATCCATAAGCATCTCAAAATATTTGTCTTTTTTAAATAAATCAAAATGCATAGATATTTCCTACATGAAAGGTACTTGCTAATTAGAAAGAAAGAAATTGAAATAATTGTATGAAAAATCTTTTTTTTTTTTTCCTTCTTTTTCATTTTTCTGTTTATAGTATTTAACTCTTAATTATATATATTTGGTGATAATTTATACAAGTTTGTGAAACATTTTTTTTTTGTTGTTGTTGGTAAGACATAAAATATTTGCCTTTTTAGTAAATGTTGCTATATTCCATATGTTAATGTAAACATTTTATTTATATCATATCAAATTTGATTTTTAAAAAAGATTCTGATGTAAAATTTTTGATAGAGAAAAAAGAAAAACTCTGATGCTTCATTAGAATCAAATAAAGATATTTCTAAATCCATGTAAGTAAACATTTGAATAATTTTTATCCTTTTTTTTAATATTGTAATTTTGAATTATTCCTGTTAATGTTTATATTGTAATGTTTTGTTGTATCCATTAGTATGTAAGCTAACTGTAAGGTGCATTATTCACAGTTAACTTGGTTTTATGATTATCTGTTTTCCATATATTTTCCCCCTCTGGCAATTTTTATTTATTATTGCATTTCCTTTTATTGCTTTCTGCTATTTTAAAATAGTAAAGGAAATTCTCTGATAAAAGACTATAAGATGGCCTAAAGATTTTTATTGTTAATAATATGTTTTGTTGTGTTAGATAAAAACGAGTTGTACAATTTAAAGAAATACTTGCATTATATGAAGCAGAAGATATATTCAGAAAAGTCAGTTATTTGAGTTGTTCATTTTTTCCTCCTTCTCTTGCAGAAAACGAAAAGAATCCAGATTTGAAGAAGATGTTGTTTTGGTAAAGCCAAAAAGATTGCATGTTATGAAAAAGAAATTGGTAATAATTCTGAATAATTTGATCTTATTATTATATTATTGATATTATAATAATTTTATATTTTAACAAATTATAATTTCAGTATTTATAATCAAATTAATACTTGTGAAGCTGTTAGGTTAATTGAGAATTTCAAAAATTTATCAAAAGCAAATGAAATTATATTAGTACTGATATCCAGGTGATCTTGTAACCAAGCTTTCACATGCAAACAAAAAAATAAATAAATAAGTTGCTTTTAAATTATAGAAGTTTCAACTTCATTAATTTGTTATTATAATACTTGCCATCCCAAACTGAAATTGGAAAAGAAAAGAATTTTAGGATAAGTTGATGAATATATACTGTAGACACTGGAGAAATTAGTCATTTGTAATTTATTATAAACTCTAAACTGTTTAATAATGTAATTAGTACTGTTTCACTCTTATCCAAATGTATTGGCCTGTTGTGCATATTGATTCAACCAATTAGTTTGATACATTGATTTTTTTGCATCCTATTTATGAATCGATACAAAAGTCTTCAGATCTGTGTACATCTTTGCTATCAGATCTTCTAAACATTGCATGCCAACATACTAATTTTATATATGTGTATGGGAAAGAACAAAACAGTTTGAAGAAATATTCGTGGAGCTCTTTAACTCTGTATATTTAGGAGAAATTGTTTTTAAATCATCAAGATTCCTCATCTAAACCAGGATGAGTATAGCCCAGAGAACCAAGCAGGAAACTAGAAAAGAAGTTGCTACAACATAAAGGTTTGGCTCCAGAATAAAAGTAATTGCCCACACAACTCAGAAATTAAAATTAAAGTGAAAAAGCTCAAATGATTTGAAAATCTAGGAAAGTAGAATAATTGAAAATGTTATTTACAAAACACGATTCATATTTTAGCTGTTGCTCTGCAGAATAGGAAAAACTTTTGAATAATTTTAACACTCTCTTTTGTTCTAGCACAGAGACATAATTTATGCATGAAGAATTAGAAGCAAAAATTATGCAAATATACATTGTGACAGAAGAGCAAAAG
The DNA here is from genome assembly GCA_026543055.1 of Argiope trifasciata. Taxonomy (NCBI): domain Eukaryota; kingdom Metazoa; phylum Arthropoda; class Arachnida; order Araneae; family Araneidae; genus Argiope; species Argiope trifasciata. The sequence continues at coordinate 3,212 of JAPMOQ010014496.1, forward strand.
TGACCAAAATTTTTCTTTCAGTGGTTTTTATTGAGATTCTGTAAGGGATTTTTCTGACATGCGTCGTCTTAGGAAAAGGGAACCTAAAGTACTTTTAAAAGGAGCATTAAAGCTGAGTAATTAAATTATATATTTATAATATGCCACACAAAGGGATATGTAAACTAAATAAAAACAAAAATTTTAAACAGAAAGTAGTCTGAAAAAGAAACGATAAAAAATGTTTATATATATATGAAAAGATTAGAGAAAAAGAATTTGTATCATTTATTATATGCAATTTAAATTGTTTATTTAGTGATTTCAGTCAATCATCTTGAAATTTTGTATCGTGAAACATGATAAACTTTCAGGCTATTTAGAAGTTTGAAAATTTCTTTAAAAGATAGTATTATAAGTTTATGTTTATGCATTGTGATTATATATATATATATTTCTCTTTCAGGTTTCTGAATTAAAGGAAGCCCAAGGAATCTTAGGTGCTACAAGACCTCCTGATGAAAAAGAAAAGGAATTACAGGAACTTCTTTTTGGCTGCAATCCAGAAGATATTGAAGATAGTGATAAAAACTATATTTGTGCGCCAGTTATTAAAGTATGAAATGAATGGTTTATTTATGTTTGCAATTTAATTATTCAGAAAATATGAATTTTGAAGTTATTCTCATAGAAAGTACAACTTGCATTTTTGCAAAATAATTCAGCATGGATTACTTAACAATTTTATATTACTTCTATACAATTTTAATGAATGAAAAATGGAATCTCCTATGAATTTCCCACTCTTGTACCCCTCCCCTAATTTAACAAAAATCATTTGGAAATGGTACCAATTAATTCAAAATAAGTATATTCATCTTGAAAGTAAAATTATAGTTGTAAGTAAGGAAATTAATTATCCTTTCTTTGAAAATGAAAGATTTTTATATTATGTTTGTGAAATCTGCTATTGATTTTTGAGAATCTTTCTTGTCTTGTTCTAGTCTCTATGCTACACTATTACAGTTATCAATTCATGCCATCTGAACATAATTATATTCACTGATTTTTTTAAACTTCATAATGAAATAAAAAGGTACAATCTTTTGCAGACTAGAAAAGTTAAGAAAAAATTAGCTGCTTGGGAAGATGAAGATGATGAAACTTTATTGTAAGTGTTTTTTCCCCTCTCACTCTCTTTCCCATCTTCAAAACAAAAGTTTAAAAATACAATTTAATACAACGGAATTTATTTTAGTCATACCTTAAATTATTCAGCTATAAGATCAGTAAAATAAAATGGGTTATGAGTTCTTGTATTTTAGTAATTTTATTAACCTTCATTTAATGTCATCTTATCATACTTATAATTGTGTTTAAACTTTTTAACACAAAACAAACTTTTACAGTTTGTTCATTTTTTGTGTGCAGTTCAAATTATACCACTAAGAAATGTGAAATATTTTCTTCAATTTTACAATAATCAGTATACATTTTTGTGCCTGATTTAATGTTTATCCATATAAATGAATTATCTACTATGTTCAAGTATTCTCTCTCTCCCTCTCTTATTACTAATTATCTTGACTCGATTACTGGTTAATTTGTGAACTTCCTATGAAAAATTGAAATAAGGTTTGTTACCTATTGGTTTAAAATTCTCATTTTCATGTTATAAAAATATGATAATCTTACTTATCAGTTTCTTTCAGCCAGTAGGTTTTGTTAGAATCTGTACATGCATTTGCATTCAATTTTTCAGCAATAATATTGGTTAGGAGATAGCTATCATTTGAATAGTATTATAAAATATAAATTCTGAACCATAAACAATATAATTTATGTCATTATTAAAATTAATTTATTTTTAACTATACCTGCATTTTTCTAAAATATCCTTAGGAACAATATTAACTATATTTATATGAGAATAGTGCAAGTAGATATTATTTTTTTTGTAGATGATTTTGTTACAAAATAGCATACTTTCTAACAGATTATGCCCTTTTTTCTGCTTTTAAAAGAAAAGGAATTCATTAAAATATTTTTTTAGACTTTATTACTCCCAATTATTATTAGAAAAGTCAGCTGATATTCTGATTTTAAATACATCATTTATTATTTTCCCAGAGTTGAAGAAAAAGCAAAATCTCTTAAAAATGTCCATCGAAGTGTTACTGTTCGAGGGGAAGAAAAATATGCCAATTTTGTTCAGGAGAAGTAAGTTTATTTTTATAATGAGATTCTATTTCTCTCTCTCTCACTCACACAGAGGTGTGTATGTGTTGAAAAAAAATACTTAATATAGTATCATTTTAATTTTAATCGTGTTTTGAAATAACTTATTCCTCTCTAATTCTATTAGATAAATTTTCTTTTTTTTATTATAGTTAAATAAAATACTGTAAATGGCAGATTCTGAATCATAGCTATTAGTTAGAATTTATGAAAGGTTTTCAGTTTTAATTATATTTCTATATGTATACATTAAAATTTATGAATCCGTGAATGATTAAAAGTGATTATGGCTATAAACTATGTCCTTGAATAAATTATTTTAATTATATATATATATATATATATATATATATTCATTGGCAAATAGCTATTGCCTAGTGTCTCTTTAATTTAGCAATAGATATATATATATACAGCCGATGTATATTTTGTAAAATTAATATTTTAGCTCTGTTGGAACAATTGCAATGTTATTTTATCATTATAATTTTAAAACTGGCTCAAAGCCTATTTTTAATTCTCTCAGGGGGAAAATTGTATTTTTATTTTATTTAATTAGGTTTTTTCATTTGTTCACATTTTTTCATTTTATGAATATCAGTTTTTAAAGTCTTTTTTAATTTAAAATAGTTTCAATAAATACTTATTACTGAGTTGTAGTTTCTTGTTTTCATTTACAATTAAATTATTGAGAATTTTTTTTTATTAAATTGATTTCTTGTTAAATTTACCAAAGATTAAGAATTGGAAATTTTTTACTGTTATATGCTTCACAAATAAATTACTATACTCATTTTAATTTTTTTAATTAAAAATTTATGCAGTACGAAATTATTTTAATTCCATTAACACATTAGTTCTATTTTCAGTATGGACTTAACACATGTGGCTGACATTTTTACTTATTTTTATATAACCCATAATCCAGTAACATACTGCCAAAAATGTAAAAGTATGATTTTTACCTACAATATGTTAGCTTTATACTTATTACTAAGTTGAGTATGTGAGCATAAGTTGAGCATAATACTCATTGACTCAAATCTTTTTTAAGAGTTAATTAATAATAATTAATGAAATTTTAATTTTAATTACAAACTTTTTGAATTAGAAATTTTGTATCAGTTTTTGTACTCTGTGTATGATTTACTATGTTCATTAAACATTTCTGCAAATTATTATTACTTGTAAAATTTAAAAATTAATAAATGTTATTTGTATTATGAACAGACAACTGCAAATTACAAAAGGAAAATTCAAACTATCAGTGATTTGTGTTTTAGCAATGCAGCTCCAAAAATGACCAAGAATATTTTTAATTTTTATATGTTAATGCATAATTATAGCCATATGGTAATTTAATTGATATATTTTGCTAGTCACAGGGAATGATAATTATTCAAATATATCTATGTTTCATAACTGTTTTTAGATATTGATTTCCTTTTTGCATATATTTGCGGTGTGCATGGAATTTTAAATATTTAGTCATTTCAATTAATTTGTTTTTATTTATATTTAAGGATTTATTTATTTCTATTGTATATTTTTTTAAACCAAGATTTTGACATTTAATTGTTTGTGGTAACTTCGTTTTTTTTTTTCTCTTCCCAAAAATTAAATTACTTCATGTATTTTGCCATGTGCAGAAAATTATAGTTATTTGGTTGGTTTGGAAGATGTTGAAATGATTAAGTTAAAATTTCAATTGAAGTATTTGAATAAACTTTGAAACATACTAACCAACTAAAATAGTAATTATTATTTACATGTAATAAAATGCACATACACTAAATTAGAATTTCTATATGCTTATCAGGATGTGTACAGATACATAAAAATCAAAAGCATTCTTGGAAATTATTTTTCTCCCTGATGTCAGGCTTCTACAGTATTATAAAATGTTTGTATTTCTAATCTCTATATTAAATATAGATGTTAGCATGTTCTGTGTCAAAGTCACAGTTAATCTTAAGTAGAAATAATAATGCAATTTACAATGAAAAAATAATTTTAAAAAATTGTTCAGGTGAACAAAAACTAATAAAATAAAAAGTTTTCGTCCTCCCCCCCCCCCCAACTTCTACATTTGAAATCAATGTTCGCTTGTAATTTTTAATTTCCTTGGCAGTGCTGAAGCATAGAAGTATTAAAATTTGTCTACCTGGAATATGTGACACCTGTAAGTTTTTATGTTCAGTTAAAGAATAATTATACATATGTGTGTAGGCGAAAGTCGAAAGAGCCCATCCTAATCAATAATATTCCTGAATAAATGACATTAATGTATCGCTTTTTCTTTCATGCAGTGAATCTTGATTTAAACCCTGATATATTTTTGTTATATGATGAGTATTAAATAATAACAGGTCTTTATATGTGTGAGTGAGGAATTATTGTGTGTGTGCATATGCATGTTTGTTTACTCCAAGAGAGTTAATTATTCAAACATGTTTGTTTTATAGATGATTTTTGTGCTTTATGCATGTATTTTATTAATCTGATAATAAAAATTATTCTTGTATTTTAAGTCAAATATTTTATGGTTGAATATCTAAATAATAATTAGTCAATAATATAATTGTTCTATTTTTAGTTTTGATAGTTCACTTCCAAAATAATTATTTAAAAAAAATAATGAATCTTTTCCATTATTAATGAATGTTCCAAACTAATACTTTTTAATTTTTAAATATGAGGAGTTAATTCAAATTTCATTTCATGCTAAAATATATAGCATACTTGCATTTTGTGCAACTATCAAAGTTCAGTTGTAACACATTTATGATTAATATTTCCTTTTTTGGTCTGTAACTTATTTCTTAATCTCCTATTCGAATTTTTATTTCTAGCTCACACAAACTTAAATGGTGAAAATTTGAATCCTATAATTTTAATTATACATTTTTTTCAGCATGTGATTAGCTAGCCAACTAATCAGCATCAATTTTTTAATGATTTTTTTAATCTTCTGCTTATCTAGATTCATCAAGATAATGGGTAATCCCAAATGGGCTGATAAAGATTCAGGTGGTAAGTAGTTCGCAACAACATGAATATTTTGAAGACGTAATGAATGATTCACTATATTAAATTTCAAATTCATCAAGATTTTTTTAATTTTATTTCTCTGTCTTGTAAATATTAATCAAAACACTGATGGATTTTGCCTTCAACATATTTAGCTTGATGAGATAGTTAGAAATAAGCTATTCCATTAAACGTGCTTTCTCTCCCCTTCCTTGAGTTTCAACTGTTGGTTTCAAATTCAATAGTTAAATAGGATTTCCTCAAATTTTTTTGTATTTTTCTCTTTATTGTATTAAATAAAGGCATTGTTTTAATTCATTTCTATCTCTTATTATCTAATATAAAAATTTGTATATCAGATTTAAATAGTAATTCGGTTTTTTCCCCCTTTTTAGAATTTATTTTCATGATTATTGTTAATTAAAATATTATTTCATATTCATCATATAATTTTTATTTGTTAAAATTTTATTAAAATGGAGGCATTGTCATCTTTATTTTCAAGTGAAAAATTTGAATTTCATTGAATCTAATGCAGTTTTTAAAAGTTCTTACTATACAATTGAATGGTAACTGTTTGATTCTTGATCTCCTGAAATCATTTAAGATGCAGATTAGAATATACTTCAACCATGAAAACTTTTAATTTAGATTGTCAGTTAATTTCATTCTAATATTCATTTTATAATAATGTAATAATATAATAGTAATAATTTATAATAAACCTTATCTAATATCTTCATTCTAATTCAAAATGCTAAATCATGTTTATTGTATATAGTTAAAATTGAACATATGATATTTTGTAGTTTAAGTAACAATAATTGTGAATTTGATTATTGTGTGTTTTAAAAAATTTTTAAAGTGTTGATATCCAGTATATTTGAAACTTTTATTTAGTTGTTTTTGGCGAACAATTGCTATTATTCACAGATAAACTTCCTGTGATACAAAAACAAAACTAAAGATATATAAATTACTTAATTTTTGTTGTATTGGTAAACTGACTTCTAGATATAAATAATAATAATCTAAAGATTTTTTAATTTTGAATTATGTGCTCAACAGGCATCAGTTTCTTCAATAGTAATATCTTAATATATTTCTAAATGGAAGCTTCATTCATAGACAGTTACTTTTTATGATTTAATAACTCTCTAAATATGTAATATTGAGTTGTGATGTGTGTTTTTTATATATATTTGACTTTTGTTTAAAAAATTAAAATCTTTCTTTAAAAATAAAAAGTACTTTATTTCTATGATGTGTTAAATACCAGCATATAGACACAAAAATACCAACTTTGTAATTTATTTTTATTGAAATAGAAACTCTGTTAACTATATGAAGTACAAAAACATTAACAGTTATTTAGGTTCTTAATGCATTAGAAGGGAGGGGGGAGTTTTATGAGACAGTTAACTGAATTTAGAAGATGGCTATCTTTCCATTATTAAAATGTTTCCAAGGAAGTTGACTATTCTGTAAAATATAAAATTGAATTTATCGATTGAAGATGACCCTTGATGAATTCAAGCTGTTTTTCTTCAAATTTTCTTTAATTTTGCATTTTATTCTATTTAAATACACTATACACTTATTGATTATTTTTGGTTTCATATTTTGCTTTATTTTAGGTGAAAGTGCAGATGAACTTCTTACAAAGACTGGGGATTTTGTGCAACAACCTGAATTTCTGCCTAAAGGAACTATAAATATACGAAAAACTCCAAGTCTAGTGGATCCTAATATGAAAGCAGTAGGTCTTATCTAGAGTATTATCTTTGTCTTTAAGAAATTATTGTCTTTAAAAATGTCTTTAAGAAATTATTCTATGTAGGAAAAGTATTTTATATAATTTTAATGATAATTTCTTTTTTTCTCTCTCTTTCAAGTCCATGATAAAAAGTGTTGAATTTCATCCAACTTCAAGAGTAGCTGTCGTTGCAACTGTAAATGGAACTGCAAATTTATTTCAAGTAATTTTTTACATTTTTCATGACTATTTAATACTTTAATTTCTTTTATGCATATATATTATTGATTTGTATGTATGCATGCAAGCATGCAGATTCTGACTTGTTATCTAGTTGGAAATTTCTACTACACATTCTTAAACTTTGAAAGATTTAATAAGTTTGAATTGCATTATTTTTACAATGTCTAAAATTCAGAAAAGCCTTTAAAAGTTATTTCATTGAAAAAGATTCAGTTATTTGAACAATTTTTTTTAAACCTTAAAGTAATTTTTTAAAAAGGAATTTGCTGTCTTCATTCTTTTGTTTGTTATTATTGTTGTGAAAGAATATTTAATGTGTAAAATAACTTTTAAAAATATTTGCATTTTTGTACTTTATTTTCATAATCTTTTATTTTACAGATAGATGGAAAAATTAATGCAAAAATTCAGTCTATATATTTTGAAAATTTTCCTGTTCATACTGCCCATTTCAGTGTTGATGGAAATGAAGTAATTGTGGGCTCTAATAAATTCGTACATTTCTTCTCTTATGATATGCTTGCTGGAAAAATAAGTAGAATTCCATGGCAAAAAGGTAAATGTCTTTTATTGATATTGCATTTTAAAGTTTTTTATCTCAAAATAAATTTGTAATCAATGATTAAGTAATCTTCAATTACAAACTGTAAGTTATTAGTAGAACATTTACTTATTCATATTTTCTGTTAACAAACACACAATTCATTTTTCTCTTTGAATATCCACAGGAATGGAGCAAAGGAATATTCGTAGGTTTCAAATGTCACCTGATGGCAAATACATTGTAATTCATGGAAGATATGGCAACATTCATCTTATGAGTGCCAAGGTTTGTAAAATTTCACTGTAAAAAAAAGAGAGAGAAAATATTATTATTTCAATCCGTCTTAATTTGTCAAAAAATCAATTTTTTGTTCCTTATCACAATAGTTTATCTATATTTAGTATAATTGCTGTTATATATATTTTAGACAGGCAAGAGCAATTTTTATGCTCTAAGCTTTGATTACTAACTGTCAATATTTGTTTTTTAGTCAAAAGAGTGGATAGGCAGTTTGAAAATGAATGGTGAAGTTATTGCTACTACTTTCAATAATGATGGCTCAAAATTGTATTCTCATGGAGGTATTCTTTTTATACTATTATTTGTCTGAATTCTAAATACATTTTATAAATATAGCTTAATTTGATTCATGAATTTTATTACTTTTTATTAAGTTTTAATTTCTTATTTGGATGTCCTTTTTAATGTATTTTTAGTCTTCTCTATCTATAATGCTATCTTTGTTTAAAAAGATTTTTTCTCCCTCCCAGATACTGGAGAGGTTTATGTTTGGGACATGTCAAGTCGAAAGTGTATCCATAAGTTCGAGGATGAAGGTTGTATCACTGGTACAGCTATTGCAGTTTCACCTAATGATCAGTTTTTAGCAACTGGGTAAGTGTATTTGCTGTTCTTTCCTTTTTAGTTTGTTTCTCATTAGCATTGTTTTTAAGTAATATCTTAAGTGTAAGAGCAGTAAATATAGATTCAGAAAACATTAATTTTTGTAAAATGGCAATTTGTATTTTATATAACTAAGTGTAAATATTAAAAACTATGAATTCAAATCTTATGTAGTTTTGATTTCCATTCATTACAATATCGATATATAATTAGGAAATTAATTAAAATCAATAGTTTTAATTTTCACTGTATATTAACAGGGTGTGTAGCATTATGAAAGGTCCTTAAAAAGTGCTTAAATTTGAAAACCACTTTTAAGCACCTTAAAAACTCTTAATTTTTCTTGAAAAAGGCAAAGAAAATAATCTTTTGTTTCTGCATTCAATGAATATGCTAAATCGATAAATGTCATAACTATTTGTTTATTGGATATATCAAAAAAGAAAATCGACTTGAGGGAAACATTCGGTGAAGGGATACAAGAGTTTTAATCCCTGTTGAGATAATGGCTAATGAACTAATTTTCACTGATTTTTTTCACAATTGGACACTGTTTTGAAATATTGGAATAGTTATTTTAAAAGAGCAAAATGTACCAAATTGGTTGCAACTCAAAAAAGATTTGAAATTCTTTTACATCTAGTGTTCTAAATATCGAATAATTTATTTTAATTATGCCTGGTAACTTTACGTCCATCTCTATGTGATCTTGAAGACTGTGCAAATTAGCTCTGAATGACAAAAAATAAAAATACAGCATTGGGTTTAAAAGAAATGGATACTTCAGAAACAAGAAAAGTTGTTCTGAAAGCACGCATGAAATATAGTGTGTAAATGAAATAAATGTTATCTAGCCATTTCTATTTTAATTTCCATGAAGAAAACATATTCGATCATCATTCTTAATATATTGTTTTATGCAATCTTTTAAATGAATATGAAAGAGATTTTACAGTAGGATTTTTTCTGTTTGTAAGTCCATTTTTTTGGTGAATTATATTGATTTTTATACTTATATTTACATACATTTAATTCTATTTTATATCTTTAAAAACTATTTTCTTGCATCCTAATCTAAAAAAGAATATGAAAAAAAAAATATATGGTATATATATATATATATGATATAAAAATATATATATGATAAAAAAATTCTTATGAAAAAAAGTAATCATAAATAAAATAAACTATTGCATAATTTTTGTTCAAATTTAGCATAATAATTTCTCAATATGTTCTGCAGCTCTTGAAATAAGGAATAGGTACTCTATTCATTAAAACACATTTTGTTGTTTTAGTGCTTCATAATCCGAAAAAAGTTGAAAATTTCATCTCGCTAATCAGTTAAACCCCAATGTTTAAAAAGATGTGGCTATTATTTTTTTGCTCATAAACTAAATAATATATTTCTTAAGCTATCTGCAGACATAAGCTATTCATTTTATAAACTTCTAAGTTATGAAATTTTTGCTTTATACCTTACTTTGGGGTGGTGTGGGACAATTTTTAAACAAATTTTGTCCTTTAAATGACGTAATTTGGGTTTGATAGCTTTTTTTCCCCTATTTTTTTTTAATGTGTTGTTCAAAATATATCTATATTTGAATGTTTATTTTTAAAAATTAATTAATAACATTTTAAAAAACATTCATAACATAGTCATACCTTAAACATTAAAAAATAATAATTTACTAGACATTTTTTTACAGTCTGAACAATTCTGAATGCTGTTATTCTATTCGATTTCGAAAAAAGATTTTTAAAAAACTCATTTAGAACATGGCTTTGCACTGTCATCAATTTTTGTGGTACTTTTGCCAGTCCCATAATGGTAACTATTCTGGAATACTTTGGTCTTAGCTTAATAGGACTACAGCTAAAATTTCTAAATGAAGCAATTGCTGGAGGAAATATACACTTTCTATCCCATCTATGTCAAATCTTAATTGCTGTTGCTTATATAAAAAAATCAAACAAACCTTTGGTCCTGATGTGCTTTTAATTTTAGCATTTCTATTTATTTATGGGAAATTGACCTCAGTTTATTTGTTTTAAAGCACTATTTATAAATTATTAATGATTTTATTTGTTCCACTTTTTTATTGATTTTTAAAATATCTCTTTAGATCTGACAGTGGAGTTGTAAATATTTATGATAGTAAGTCAGTTTCTGATAAGTCTTCACCTCAACCTATGAAAGTTTTATTAAATCTGACTACTGAGATTACGAACTTGAAATTTAATTGCTCCTCCGAAATTCTGGCTATGTCTTCATCATTTAAGGCAGAAGCTCTTAAACTGGTGTGTATTTACTCTCTTGATAAATTCTTTAATAAAACCTATCAGTTCTATTTTACATAAATACTGTTTTCTTGTTATGTGTTTTATAATTCACTGTAAGCAGTTTTTCAATTATTTATTGTATTAAGTGATTTTGTTTTGCAATTTTATATAATCCTTAAGTCATTGTCAAGTAGAACTTTCAAATGAGGGTTCAATGAAAGGATTGGAAAGAAATTTTCTCAAACAATAGCATTTCATATTCTGATGAAAATGTTTATGGTGTTAAAAAAGTATAAAGATTAAAGACTTTTGGAATTATTTAAGTATTTATTGCTGTAATTTTCAGGACAAGCATGAATTCTTATACATTAAGTCATGCAATTCATATATCTTTATTTATACTTCATCATAATTGTTTCAATTTCTGTATTAAAAATTGCTTTAATATATATATCTTTTTATGTATTTGTACTTGAATGTAATTGTTTAATTTAAATACTGAATTCAAATGTCAACTCCAAAAGGTTTTTTCTTTTTCTTTTGACACTTATTTCTAAGCATATACAATATGGTTTACTGATATTTCATTATCTCGTTTTAATTGAAATTTGCAAGAGAAGAATCAAGATTCAAGAAGCATCTACAAATATAAAAACAGATAGGAATCTAAAGGTGCTATGTCTAGGATGCATGTTGGACTTTATATCAATGCCCAATCAGTTTGTTGAGCATCCATCTGATGACTGCATGAGCATGTGAACAAATGTTATCTTGATGAAAGAAACTTGTCTTTCTTTTGAGATTTTTTCATCTTTCATGAATAGCATCATAAAATTTGATTATGCATTTTGCATTGCTCATAGTTTGTCCTGGTACAGATCATTCTATGATAATTATTAGATATGGAGAAGTCCTTTTTTAGTAAGAGCCTGTCTTTCAACTAAACCAATGGACCTTTTTTTTTATGGTTGTATTGTTGTCATTCAACCATTTTGAATCACTGGACACAATTCTGCCCTTAATTTTCTTTTTACTTTGATCTTTGTGAAGAGCTCAACAAGCCACTTTACTCTTGCACTTGTTTCAGTATTTGATGTGTGAGGCAATCAATGCATTAATTTAAATATTTTAGATGTTAATAATTGTTTTTTGTCAAACACCAAGCTCTAATATAGTGGTTTGTATTGAAACATATCTGTCTTGATTATTGATTTGTTTTACCTAGTCATAAAAAGCTTCATTTGGGTTCTAGAATGTACTTCTTCAATACCAAAATTATCAGCTTCTATAAACAAACGCTTAATATAAGACAGTATTAATAAACTTTAATTGATTTTCTTTTGACAATAAATCACACTGAGCTTGTTATGGAACTCATAGTATGTATTCATTCTGACGTGTTGACTCCATTTGAAAAAAAAAATTTGATGCAAAAGGCTATAAATTTTTAAAAAACAAATTAACACTACCGTATATTTTCATTTTCAGCTTTCAAATGTTAAATCCTGTTTTTAGATAAGCTCTCTACCACAAAAATGCATCCTGTTGGCATGAAGATATCTCTTTTTGACTGGAAATTTTGAAATCAACTCAATTCATTATTTTCTATTTAAATAAACCAGCGGGTGACCGAGCTCTGCTCGGAGAAAACAGGTATCGAAGCTAACTCGAAGATTTAAATTTTCAATTGTGATTTATCAAAACAATACAT
>JAPMOQ010014503.1:0-14728 GCA_026543055.1 Argiope trifasciata
GCCTTATTAGGACGGACAACTTTGAGTGTTTTAAAAAAAAGTGGTTCGATAACTACAATATTTTAGAAGATAGGGGCTGAAAAATCATTTTTAAGTCCTAATTTTGACTGTTTCTCATATCAGTAATTTATATTGTCTGATAATAATTTAAATATATAAATCTGCCTTTGCCTACCAGCTTGTCGAGAGGAATTTGTTCGATTTTTAAAAATTAAAATGTAACTTTTTTTATGTATAAATTAGTTTACATAAAGTAGGCGAAACATGTTTTAAAAATAAAAATCTCATTGCATTCTTTTAAATAAACTACATCATACATGATATTTTATTCAAAAATATTCGTATTTTATTTTCTGTAAACATGAAATTTTGTTATCAGTTGTTTATTTTACATAAATCTTCCACTCGTTTTCTCCTTTTTCCTTCATAATTGATTAAGAAAAAATAGGAGAAGTTTCTTAAAATTGCAAGCATATAAATGGAGCGCAGAATGCTTTTGCTAGAAACTATGCATAGACATCTCGTTGAATATATTAGTTTCCTTACCGTCCCTAAGGCAATCTTTGACGAACATTATTGGATTTCAGGAAATAAAATTACATTTTCTGCGCTAAAAATGACTTTTTATCTCTTTCTTGGTGAAGAAAATGAAATGTTACTGCTTCTGCTTTGTATGAAAACGTTACTTGATGGAAAATTTTCTTTCTGCTATTAAAATAAACTTTTTTTTCTGTTATTGAGAGGTTTTATTAATGGTTTTTATTCTAGCGCAATTCCTCTGTCTTAGATAGGCTGTCTTTAGAAACTCATAAGTTACTAAGAATGCTGTAATCTTCTCGAAATTACAACATCACTAGAAATATTTGCTTCTTGGTTTAAAAAAAAAAGAAAAGAGAATTCTGTTCTTTTATATTCTTATGTATGTTCGTATACATATAAAAGAACAGATTCTTTTTTTCCTTTTAAAAACAGTTGCAATAAATAGATTTAAAAGAAATTTTAGATTGGTATTTGTATGTATATTCTGTTACAGAAAACGTTTAACTATTTCAGGAATTCATAGAAAGGAGGAATACGCAGTGACCAAAAACAGCACTTCTTCAATATTTAAGTGGGCATGAAAAAAATGTAACTTTTTTGGAAAGATGCAAATGTATAACAAGTCGATAAATTTGTAAGAATCGGACGAATTTATACTTTTAATGGGTTTGAATTAATAAGATACAAACAGAAATTTTATTTACAGATATCTGCTGTCCAAAACACTCCCGGCTATTAAAGACTAATACAGTTCAAAACCCGCTCACACAACGTGGGAAAAATTCGAATCGCTAAAACGCAAATTTATTTAAACTTTCGACCAAGTTTAAGAGTTTTATCTTAGTCAAAACACAGATGGTCGCCCATAACTTTCGCAATGTAATGCAAAAAGCAGCTGATCGATCAATGATTGTAACAAATTTTAGACATCTAGGGAAATTTCCAAATTTTCTTTTTAAAAAAATTGAGTTTTGCGTCGCCAAGATGCCAAACACGATTCCAATTATATCGCCAAGAAGCCAGATGTTCTCCCTTTATAGAGCAATATCTAGAAGACCGAATTTCGCTTGGAAGAATTTTAGTAAAATCGCATTTTTTCGGAGAAAATATGGTACTTTCCCGTTATACAGGCGAAAGATATCACCAATTTGAGCTAAACGCGAGTCAAGTCGCCAAGCGAAGTGAATGATAAAACAAATGTCGCCATGTAAACAAATAAAAAGGAAAATGCGCTGTGAAAACGTACTTTAACGTGAAAATTGGCGTAATTTTACAATTTTTTTTTAGTGATTTTTCACTTTTTTCGACAAACGATTATTTGGCGATTTACTTTCGTTCCACCCGTATAACGGAGAAGTACCGAAAATAGTTAGATAAGCTCACATTTAATTACATATAAACATTTTTTTAATCACATACATGTAAACTTGTTATTTAAATAAAATAAAAAAAAATCATGAATGAATTTAGTTTAATATATTATTCGAAACAATTTGCTATATTACAGTATTCATTTTCTGTTTATCTATCGTTACTTGTATTTCTGAACTCACATGGTTTTACCACAATGAAATCCGGTCTCTGTGTGACATTGTCAGCATTAGAGCAAATAGAAAAAGGCTCTTATTGTTATTTATAAAAAAAAAACCTGTTGTGTGTATGTAAAATCATTTTTTTCCCAGAAAGATACAGATAAATTTCAAAAGCAAAATGCTTAATATAAATACGTAAGTAAAAAAAAAATATAACAAACTTGACTCGAAGCGAGGACCTGTAATACACGCGTCATTCATGTATTTTGACTACTATAGTGTATTACCCCCACTTCGGAGCAGAGATTTAATATACTTTTTCTAATAATTTTTTTCACAAAAACTAATTAAAAAAAATAAAGTCGTGGGTTATTTATAGCAGGTAAATACTTTAAAAAGCAAAACTTAATCTAAATATAAAATTTGATCCAATTCGTCTGAGTCGTTTTTGATATACCCGAAATATGGTTGTATAAGAGAATCGCTCGTTTAAATTTATAAAGGTAATAAATTAATGTTTCAGAATTTCTCTACTATGAAATTATTTGACACCATTCACACCAAATGTTTTTTATCCAACTAAAGGGGCAATTAAATGCGTTAAAAATCATTTGTAAATGCATAGACAGCTCGTGCCTTTTATGTTCTTGTATACATTGGATGCACCGTAAATAATTCAATGTGTTATCTATTAGAAGATTACGAACTCCTTCTTTGACTTAAGAATTTAACCTTTTTCTCTGTGATTCGCATTCTTCCAGTTTCATGCTTGGAAAAGCTATCTACCTACTTAATTAGTCGAATCGATGACAAACAAGGTTTTGTGAAACGCATTTGTTTCTACGGAAACCGGGGAATGTGATAGAATTCCTTGGCTCTTTTCTGTGGGATATTATTTTAAGCTCTGGATGTTTTCAAACGATTAAATACATTCAAGATTAGAATGTTTACCAGATTTTCACTCTAAACGGAGTGGAATTTTAATCTTAAAGTTTTAAACTGTCGATATATTAATTTTGTAGCCACTATATTAAGTGCGTTTTCCGTATTTGATCATAATATTAATGAAAATAAAGTCAACAACTTGGGTATCGTTCAGATTGCATCTCGCCTTTTAAGTAGACCCGTGGTGAAATATTACCTATTGCAATGGTTCTCATGGTAAAACTTCGATAAATTTTCTTCAGTTCTTCTTCCAATTCAGTTCATTTTTTCATCTTCAATTCATCCAATTCATCTTCTTTTCAAGCCCTAATAGTGATTGTTTCTAACATCAATGATTTATGACGCCAGATAATAGCTTAGATGTAAAGAAATTTACTATTGTCTTATGGTTTGCCTCTTCTAACTTTCACCTTCTCAGACAGAGTAATTGAAAATATTTGGATATTTTTGCGTAATCCTTATGTAGGTAGGGGTCCTCGAATTTGCCTTTTAAGATAAAAAACGTTAATTGTTTTTGTGGAAGTTGTTCATTCATCAGATTTACTGTTTGCCAGCAATTAGTTAACTTTTACTTTACGAAAGCTATTGCAAACTCTTGGTAATTTCCTGTGCCCACAAATTCTATAGAAAATCTAATCACTCAATAGATAATTTTATTTTACTGTGTGGTGACTCAACAGATTGTTAGAATTAGACGATAGAAAGACAAGAACTGAATTACACTATGGCCAGTAAAAGTATTTTTCAAAGCTCTTGAAAAAAGAGCATATGTCTGTTTTGAGGGAAATCTCGATCTGGCTCAGCAGTTATTTGAAATTAATTTTGATTTGCTTCTTCGAAAATATTAACTATACTTCTGGAAATATTTTTCAATACAATTTACGTAATAATCTAGGGCATAATGAAATGAACGGTGTTAAAGCATTGCTCTTTGACCGGTTTCTTGAGTCATTTTTTGCTGCATGAACCAAAATAATGAACTTTGTAAAATATATTAATCTTGTTATATAACACGTGAAAAAGAACCGAGTCAACTACAAGCCACAAATAGGGTCTCAAATGGATTAGAAAAGATGAAAAGTAGCCGAATTATAGACTGTGACATCCATGAGAAATAATGTTCCTTTAGGGTAATGGTAACTTGACCCACACTTTTATATTTTTTGTGCTAAAGGACGTTTCTTTCATTTCCTTATATAATAACGAAAGGATACCTTCCAAAAGAACTGAACAATGTTACGTCCCCTGGAATCACTTCCAGTGAATAACAGAAATGGAACTCTCGGGGCTTATGGTCATTAACGGAACTCTTAATCCCAAGCCTTTTGCACTTTATTCTTTTGATTCATTCATTTCTCGTCGACAGCATTATAACATTCTTTTCTCGCCTTCAATATTATTTTAGATTTTATCTTGTCCGACAACTCTTTTAAACCGGACGTGTCCGTCTAGACGGGGTATTATCCTGTCCGCAGTTTCTCGGATATGATTATGGTAGTTATATTAGAAATCTCACTTATTCAGAGTGACAGGATACTTGAGAAATAAAATATAGTAACATTAAAATGTTTATTTCCTTGCAGTGGTATCTTTACTGTCAATGATGTGCACGAACGCTTCGGTATCAGTGACGTTCTCGAACGCTTCGCTATCAGTGACGTTCACGAACACTTCTTCTATATCAGAAACGTTCAGAATCAGTCACTAAAATGGACTTGAAACAAATAAAGATCCAATGATAAAAACAAATATAGCTTAAAATGCTTTCTTTAAGCATTATTTTTATTTTGAATCTGCAATAGAAATGGCCATACGATGATTGATATTATTCTCTATACAATGAATCAGCAGACTTAAGCTCATTAATATTTGCTACAATCCAGCATTAAAAAAATTAATAAAATGTGCAAATGAATAATTTGCGCCCCCATAATTACCCAATATTCACGATCATCCAGATTAAAATCAGACTGAAGCAAATGATGATCTATTGACAATAGAAAAAATAGCCTTGCTAAATAGGAGAAAAAAATAACTCGGAGTTTATCTGTATAGGCATTCGTAGTCATTTTCGAGTTATGTTCGGGATAAAATTGCAAGCTTATACCATAACCCAAGAGGAGATTCTCGGAGCTTCGCTCTATGGCCTTGGAAACGGTAGAAATTCACTACTGTCTCCTCGCTTTAGCTGCATCCAACTGCCGACTCACTTCTACACGACTGACTACTCCACACGACACAATACTGCTTCTACATTAGACAATAGGACTCGGCACTCAGCAGTTTAGCACTTGGTTGAGCTCCACATAATGCTGGACTAATCCATCGTTGCTTCGTTATTTTCTCAACGACTATTTACTTGCTTATCACTCTGATTCATAACAGCTTGATACTGCCGACCTTTTATAGTTCCCTGGAGGTGGGGTGGGAATATTCGGACTTAATCATTGTAGGAATTATGTTTTTTCTTATTGGATGGATCGCTGAAATTCTATTTTGTTTTAGTAATAATTTTATTTAGGTTTCCAGTAATATCTATTTTGTCGCCAAATAGTCGTCAAGTTCTGAGATCACTAATGCGACACTCGATTGTGCACGAAGTTTGATAGTAAAACTGTCTTTCCAGGGATTCAACTAACCGTGCTGGGGAACCACTTTACTAGTTTGTAACAATATATTAATATTTTTAATCCATTTCAATAGAAATAATCGTGAACATGTATTTCCTTTCTTAAAAATACAAAAAAAAAAATTCACTTTAACCTGCACTTTATTTCCTAAAATGCAAACAAAGAATGTAACACGCGGTTTGAATTTATTTATAATTCATAAATATTGTATTACGTTTAGCTTGTTAAACCTTGAGTATTAAAAGCAAACATGCAAACCAACTTCCTATTAAAAATTTATTATTTATAAAGTTATTTTCGTATGCATATACTTTTAACTACTTATAAGCTATTTATAAACTATGCATATTTAACTACTTATGCATGTATATAAATAAGTCTACATTTTCTTCTTGGCAGGCGTCTGTTAAACTGTTTTAAATGATTTACAACTTTTCTGTCGTTGAGAATGCATGGTTAAATTTTGTGGAAGGAAGATATTTTAAATAATATACTCCACTGGTTTTAAAACTAAAGAAACTAAATTGAAATATTCCATTACCATAAATTATTTTTATTATTATGAATCCATTGAGTAACTGTAACTCATGCCAGTGAATACTTACGACTCATAAATCAAGAATTCGTTCTGTATATTCAATTTTATTTTTGATATTTGTGCATATTTCCAAAATTACAAAGAGCAGGAAGTTTTCAATTTACCGATTTTGTATTTCTTACTTTCTCAAACAGAAAGAATAGTAATATATGAAGAAAAAATGTGAGTAAAATATGCAAAGAGAAATAGCACTGTTTGTCAAAAATTTTAGAGCTTGAAGAAATTTTGTCATCAATAGTTTAATTAATCATCGCATGTCAAATTACACATTTTTGAAAATTGTGTTGATTTGTGGACGCAATAACTCAAAAATGCAATGAGCTATAAGCTTCGAATTTATATAGATTTTCCACATTTATTTTAAATTTCTAAATGAAATCTATCAATGGTGATTTTGTTTGTTCATTCTTTGATTTATCGCGCTCACAGAGATATTTATTCTCAAAAAGGAGTTTAAAATTCGGTGCCTGAAACGTGAGCATTTCGTCAAAACCTTGAAGTCGAATTTTTCAACACATGAAGAGTTTGGTGCAAAAAGGATGCAACTCCAATTTGTGTGTGTGTGGGGGGGGATATAGAGTTACATGCACTATTTTAGAATTGAGTGTGGTAATAAAAAAAATTAAAATAACCCTCGTTCATTTGATGCGAAAAAAGATGTGTATTCAATCTGTTTTTGCTTTTCTCGAAATTGTAACTGTCTATCTCAGTGGCATTTAGAATTTCCAGATATTTTTACGGCTCTCTGCAAATTGGAATAATTGGAGATTCCTTATTTTTGCTGTAAACCTTTCAATTCTTTCTTGTATATTTCTTATACATGTGAAAGAGTTCAATAGAAGTAATGTCCTCGAACTCTCTAATAAAGGTCTTATCTCCATACCTTAAAAATTGTGAATCTTGAATAAGACCGATAATTTTGAGGAACAATAATTGTGAAATATTAATCTTTAGCGTAATCTTATCGTTTTTTGCAACAAAAAACGTTTTTTGACAATATTTTTGTTTATTAGTCTTTGATACGCACAGTCTCAAAGCGGGGATTAATCATCAAAAATCGAATATGCATTTTGGATGCTTTTTTTTTAAAACTAATTGGGTCTAAAATTTTGCACAGAATTGTAATTGTAATCACAAAATCACATTGTAATCACAATACACTAAATATCATTTGCTTTTACATTTGTATTAAAGTATAAATAGACGGTCAAACTTTCTTCGAATTTAGTTCAAAATTTGATACAAATCTATATTTTAGATGCTAGATCTGTGTGCAAAATTTTATTTTTTTAAGTTCTAGCGTTTTTGCATTCTTTTGTAGCAGATAACCGAACCAACGGCCTTTATCTGAATGGATTTCGTTCAAACATTGGTGGGAATCTTTGAATTTGGTGTGAAGTTCACTTATTAAATTTCATATAAAGAATGTGTGTGTTCAAATTGTTTTCCAGCTATGTTCAGTAAGGCATAATGCAAAAAAAGAAAATAAAAAATAATGCTAATACCATAAAAGGTTACTTTATGCATAAATTTCGTCTGAGATATCGAATAAAAATGTTTATAAAGTCGTCCAAAAATGTCTGTAAAGATTGTGTGTCAAAATGCCTCTAAAAAAAAATGTCTATAAAGAATGCGTGTAAAAATGCCTCCAATAAAAAAATTTCTATAAAGAATGTGTCTGAAAATGTCTATAAAAATGTTTATAAAGGAAGATTGTATCAATAAGAACAATTGTTTTTCAATGAAAGAAACATATTCGTGTAAAACCAGCGGACAAAACTTATGCTGGTTTTAATTTAAAAACTGCATGCCATGAATTCATATTACGAATAGAAAGCCCCGTTATGAATTTGTTTGAATAATACATATTTCAAAATATTCAGTTCTCTTACAGAACTTCCTTTAAATACTCATTTACTTAACATGTACTTTAACATTGATTATCATTTGTATTTCTATCAGGAGATTATGAATTGCAAAGCTTTTCTAATCTTTACTAAATTCTTAAATGGCCTTTTAACTGTTTTGTCCCAGTGCGATACCTGCATCGATTTATCGAATTTTGATTGGCTGTAAGCTGGTGTGTTTTGGAAGTTTGGAGAGGGGCGTGTCAACTCAGGTGTCGTCCTCGTCATCTGACAGGGGTTCAAATTTACGAGTTATGTCCCAAAATAGCCTTAGTATTACTTCAAGTTTAGTTATATTAAAGTCCCGTTTCAAAGCAACACGAGGGCTATTTTGGGACGGACCTCGTAATTTTGAACCACGATCAGATGACAAGGAAGACACCTGAACTGGCACCCCCCTCTCCACACCACGCCACACCAGCGGGAGGACGTTTGGCCTGACAGATTTAACGTGCAAGAGACCTCCTCACACGACGGATCTTCGGTGGAATTGAGTCTCGAACCTGAAACCCTTCGGTTTCGAAGCCGAGACTTTACCACCAGGCCACCTCGGCCCTAGTATTACTTCAAATCGGTACGTTAATATAACTAAACTAAACTTGATTATTGTAAGCAAAAATTAACCGTTTATAACGATTATAATTCAAAAATAAAATTACTTCCAATACATTCAATGGATTTCCATTTGAATTAAAATAAGAAAACATTACCAAAATAGAAGAGGCCATCTTATTAGATAGTAAAAAAAAACGGAACAGTTAAATGGTTTTTGTAATCATAATGCATATATTTTAATAGGCCATTAGAAAAGGTTTTATACATCTATTTTCGATTTGAATTATTTCTTTTAAAAAGGGATACATTGTTTTTCTTTTTCGCACTAAGCATTTTATTTCTGATGAATCAAAGTTTTGAAATTACTTTTTCTTTTTCATGTAGACTGCTTCAAAACAACTGTTTGTGGAGTGTGGATATACGATCAATTCATGAAGGCTTATTAAATTCTAGTTTCGTGTAAGTATTTTATATACGTTTTTCTTTTTCTTTTTTAAAAGTATAGTTACCTTCATTTTCAAATGGTGGCTTATTTTTTACACTCATGTTGTACTTACAAACATGTTAAGTTTTTAACCCTTCTGTGTATGTTTTTTTCTTCTTGTGAAATAGATCTGGGTGATACAATTCATGCTTTAGATTAAAGCAAAAATGTTTTTAAAAATTCCTAGTGTGTGTGTGTGTATATATATATATATATATATATAATATAATAATAATATAAAGAAAGAAAGAAAGTAGTATGATGAGAAAATCCATCATGTAAATTTACATATTAGGCTCAGTAAAAATCTTAATCTTATCTCCTAAATTTCTTCCTTCAATTTCGCTTTATTAGCACGAAAAAAAGAGAAAAAAACTGATTAGCTATATTTAAAAGATATTGCATATTTCTTCCAACACCACAACAAAAAGCGGAATGACGCGTTCAGAACCGCTTTTAATGATTGACATTTTATTTTTTTTTTGACATCTACGTTCCTTATTACGCAATAGTGTGTACTTACAGTACACTTGTTTAGCGTACAATTTTTTATGAAATGTTATGATGAGAATTTGCATTATCATGCAAAGAAGGATTAAAATTTTTGCAATATAATATTTTGTAATCATTTTATAAATATTAAATGATCCATAAACTTTCAAAATTGTCTGATTTTCAACTACTTTCAGTAAATTTACCAGTAATGTTATTGCTTTTCCACGAACCAATTTCCATAATAAATATTTAAAAACTACTATTTTGAAATACAGTTCAATATTTTTTTAAATATTAAGTTCCTTTTTTTTAAATTCTGATAAAGCTATATAATTAATCGTTATATAGTATAAAATGCCAATTAGATTAGGAGAAAAAATTATTACGTTCTAAGGTTATGTCCCACTAGAAAATACGATGCACATTCCATATATATATGTCTTCCTTAAAGATAATTCCAACATTTAATCTGAAAGATCGAAGATCTATCTTGTTTTCATCAGCGTCGGCAAAAGCACGCGGAACGATTTGTTGTCTGCCGGTGAAAAAGAAAAAAAAAAAAAAAAAGAAAAGAAAGAAAGGAAAAAAAAAAAAACTTTTTTTAAAAAATCTTGTGCACGCTTAACTGGTAAGCTTATAGGAGATGGCGTTATGTCCGTGAAGATAACTTAACAGAAAGGCTCAAAATAAATTTTTCTTAAATTCATTTTGCGCCTTAATTTTTTCATTTAATTATTTTGTTAAGTTATATCAAATTTTTCCAGTTTGACATTATTTTGTCGAATATTTACGTACTGAAATCAATTTTTAGGCAGATTCCTATAGAAAGACTGCCTATTTCAATGGTTCTCATGACAAGATTTCGGGGGAAATTTCCTCAGATCTTCACCGGTCAGGGTCCCTAGAACCCAAGACACCCTTGGTTCAAACGTTTATATATGAGTAATACATTTAAGCTTATAATACTTCGTCCTTGTTGTTTTGTGAACAGGATAACTAGAGTAATTTTGTTTTTATATTAATTTGCTTGGAATACATTGTTACAAATATTAAAATCTCGTCCGAGTTCGTAAATATGACCCATTTAGCTCAAACGAGCTGGAAATGATCTACTGAAATTTTCATTTTTCTATAACTTCATAATACTGAAGATGGAAAAATAAATCAAATCAGCTGAATTAGAGCCTCACTAAGACGAATAATTTTTATATTTAGTTTTTTGATAACCGCAATATCCAGAAATTAGAGACCAGAAATTGATTTGCGCATCCTAATTTTGACTGTTTCTAACATCAAAAGTTTATGTTGTCAGATAGTAACTTGGATGTAAAGGAATCTACTTTTACTTTCTAACTTTGCAGAAAGGAACTTCTTTAAAAAAAATTCTAAAATAATATATAATCTCAGCACCACTCTAGTTAATTTGACTAGTTGTGATACATACTGAATGTCAATATGTTAAACGTTAATTTTATTTTTAAAAAATCCACCTATTAACTCTACATTATTTTTCTTATCTTCATCAATTTCACTGCAGTTAACTTTATTTAGCTTAATTGTTCTATTATTCCTGTTTGAATCGCCCCCAGAACTTTTGAGCGACAAACACAATATAATTGAAATGGGTTCACATTTCAAGGATATCACCTGAGCCGGCTATCTTTAGACAAACTTCGGTAATAAAGTTATTTGAGGACATTTAAACTTCACAGTCAGATTTAATATGCTGGAAACCCACTTGCACGACATACATATCTTCAATGGAATCTGATGACGGTATTTAGCAACATCAGACGATCTGTAAATTTGCTTAAGGTATTCGACTACGTTCGAAGGAACATTTTTGAAAAATTGGATTTTAAAAAAAACTATTTAAAATATGGTTTTTAGATGTAATGTCAATTACAATACAAAATAATATAAATAAAATTGTTTGGAAATGTAATACACTTTGAAAAATGAGAAAATTTGTCGAAAATTTTAATGAAATTTAACCAAAATGGCTAACACTCTACACAAAAGGGTAATGCAACAATCCTAATTTTCTTTGTATACAAATTATAGAATATAAAAAGGAATGAAATGAACCAAAATCTAAGAAAAATCTTGATATGCAAAGAAGTTATGGGTAAACATATAAGTATATATATCCATTTCTGCCATTAAATCACATCTTAATTTTACTAAAAACACCTATAAATGAAAAAGTATTTCACCAACAATGAAAATTTAGGTTCATTTCATTGTCCATATTATTTAAAATACTCGCTGAACTTTTTATGTAAATATCTGATTAGTTTTTGAGATATCGTGTTAACGGTGGAGAATTTTTATGACAAATAAAGTTTTGAGAAACTTGAAGTCAAAGACAAATTTTAGTTGTAAAATACAGTAAACTCTCGCTACAACGATACCTGATACAACAATAACTCCCTCTACTACAATAATGTTTTGTGGTCCCGGTGATTTTGCATATAAACTAATGTTAATCTCCCCTCAATATTGCGATATTCTCTAGAACAATAAACCTCTGTAAAACGATTTTTTCAATCTAAATTTCAGTATTATTTTCTCCCTTTATAATAATATTTTGATTTTCAAATGCTTTTTTTTTCGTTTTCTTTTGTTATTTTTTCCGTCTATTAAGACTCATTGTTGATATTCAACTTATCCCTGAATAAATAGCTATTGTTCAGATTTCAAAACAGATGAAGACCACCCTTTTGGGAATTGGGGTGGGTGAGGGGGGTGAAGTGTAAATGTATGCCTAGTCTCATATCCCAGTAAGCTTTGGAATTCTGATAAGGTTTAAGGACATCTAGACCTGTCTGGTCACCACGATATTACAGAAAACGGTTGGGGGACTCCATACTTGTAAACTGTGAAAATAAAGTAGAAGACCCTTTCAAAGCTGTAAATGTCAAGAAAGCGTGTGACAATATTGCTGGAAGTTGGTGGGAAGTAACAGAAAAAACCATTCGGAATTGCTGGAAAAAGGCCGGTCTTTGTGTTATGGAAGATAAGAAATCTGATAATGATGAAAATTCCATAGACAATGATCTCTCAGATGATCAAGAATGTGTTTTGCACATCAAAAATTCTGTATCCCAACTTGAGGAAACAAGCGGTAAAAAGTTTGGAATTAGTATAGAAGACTGTTTAACAGCAGATGATGATTTTATGGTTTTCGCAGTAGTTACTGATGAAGATATTCTCTCTGAAATTACTGATGAGATAGGAAACAATGATGAAGATGATGATGATAATACAGGTCTATCGCAGTCCTTATTGTTATCCCAGAAAGCTCTTCAATCTGTGAATTCTCTACGGACATTTTTTTCAAGCCTTCCGTCGACAAATGAAGAACATTTTCGTGCACTATACTCAATGCATACAGTATTGATGAATTTAACAGTTAAAAAATGAATAAACAAACAAAAATATTGAATTATTTTCAATAAAAAGTGTTTTCAGGTATGTGAATGTTTCTGTGCTTATTTTCTGAATTTATTTTATTTATTTATTTTTTTAGTATTTAAACCACTATTATTAGTATTTTACAAATTAATTTCTTCTAAATATAGACTTAAAAGTAGTATGTTATGCACCTTAAACTAATAATAATAAAAAAAGCTCTTATTAAATGCTCAAAATATGTGGGCCCTCGATATAACAATATGTCTCTCTACAACAATATATTTATTTGGTCCCTAAAATATTGTTGTAATGAGGTTTCACTGTATATAATTCTGAATGATAGGCCGGGCCTTCCTTTCCTCAGAAAAGATAAACTGCTTTGGAAAGAGGAAAGTCTGAATTACAAGAAATAACAATAATAAAATGTGCCAATGTGTTCTATAACCAGTTTTTAAACCGTAGTCGGTTGCCTTAACAATGGATTCATATTTCGATATTTTCCAAGAAACAGAATCTACGAAATTATCTTTCAGCTATCTATCAATATTTTCCCTATAATTTACGAATCCATAAAATGCATAATGGTAATAACATAGATGGCAGTTTAATGCTAATCATCTAAGTAGCATCCATTCAAAATTTTGTCTAATGAAAATCCGGCAGACATTTCTACACATTCATCCTGTCCAATGTGACCACATGAACCTCTCACCCACTATCTCTACTTCATGAACGTCGTTCACCGTTCCCTGTATTTAAACATGGTACGAAACCTACCCTTTTAACGACGCGCCATTACAATTTGGCTATGCTCGAATCCTCAAAATTCGAAACCACGGCAACATAGTCGTTGATTTTAATAATTCATCAATTGAATGCGACGGCGATTATGGTTATTGCTTGTCTTTTCTGGCCTGCCAGGTTTATGACCCGGCCGGCGCATCCTCATTAATGAGGTGGAAAGTTCCATCTACTTCCTAAACATCGCTGCTTATTGCTTTGGGAAGGTTTGTGTCGCCAGTAGACATGCAATCTGCGGCTGAAGTGAGGCGGAATCGGAGTAGGGAAAATCGTAGTTGGTGCCATTTTATGTAGATAAGTATGGGATGTGCCAATAGCACAGAGTTTGTATTCTGGATGCCGTCTTGGAAGAAGGGGAAAAGGGTGATGCCAGAATTTTTTTTATGCAATTAATATTTTATATTTTTGTGTAACTAGGAAACAAAACTGTCTTCAGTATAGTATAGTATTGTATCGGATCGTTAACACTGAATATGTGAATAACTTTGAAATTTATGATATTTAAAATATTATTATATTAATATATACAATATACTAAAAACGTTAAACAGACATTAGTCTAAATTTTAGTCACATGAAAGTCACGCTTAGTACGAAATTAAATTAATTCATTACAAATGTTCCCATTTTATCCGGATATTTTTTGTTGGAAAATTATTCATTTTTTAAAATCAATAAATTACTGGAAAAGTGGAAGATGCGAAGATTTAAAGTTAGGCAATAGAATCTCACTTCATAATCGACTTTTACTTATCTATATCTATACTTAAAGCTTATTGTGTGTGTGTGTGTGTGTGTGTGTGTGTGTGTGTGTGTGTGTGTGT
>JAPMOQ010014518.1:0-10464 GCA_026543055.1 Argiope trifasciata
TTTGTTCCCTTATTTCCTAAATTTCATAAAGATCTGAAGCTTTGATGACTGTATGAACTTTCATTCATGTTGCACTTTGAGATTTTGAATTATTCTATTGAATACGAATGAAAAAACGGCAATACCCTTTTACATATTTATTCTAAATATGAGACCCACAATTGTGGGGCACAAAATCAATATGAGATTTATCCAATTAGTTTATTTTGTTTTTAAATCACTATCACACTTATGTAAGACCCGAAAAACTACCAGATTATTGAACCTTTAACATTATTTACTATGAAAAAGTTAGATTTCCTATAAGGCAAAAACGATTCATTTCCGATTTGGAAAAGGAGACTATTATCTCCTTTTTTGATGCTAATATTCTAAATCAAGAAAGGAAATGAAAAAGAAAGAAAACGGAATGTCAGTTTTGTAGTATTTAGAAAAGCATTATTATCCAAAATATTGATGCAGATAAGTAATTATAAAAAATCGTAATTATCAAGAATATTTTTATCTCTTTTAAAAATTAATTATAAGTAATTATAACACTTTTTTCAAAATTGTCTAAATTTTATTAAGTTTCATATTCCACGTAGTCGCAAAATATTTCTCTATGTCACCCTCTTTTACTGTTGATCCATTTTCAGGTCAGGATTTCAGAATGGTCATGACGTTAATCAAGGCACTGTAACACACGCACAAGGCAAGCATTCAAGGGAACCATTTTGCCGTGCTATTTCGTTGCAGCAAGAAGATGATTTTTTTAATTATTTAGTTAAAATGAATTAGGAGAAGAAGCACATATTTTCATTTTTTAAAACCTTATACATTAGTAAGGGATAAATTTCTTCCTTCTATTTTCTTTAACATTTTTTTCTTATTTAAAATATGTGTTATAGATAGAGTTAATTAAAAATAAATTAGATGTTGCAGAACAAAAATAATATTATTTTGTAAGAGTTTGACTTAAGTATGATTAAGACTTCAAACTTTATTCACAAGATATTAAATATTTTAAAAAGGGATTAGCTTAAAGTTTCAAAGTGTTAAGCTTCCTGCAACTTCTGAATACTTCAACTCAGAAATATTGTACTTAATAATACAAGCAATATAATATAGATATTATACAATTTTAATTTGATATCCTACCCCATCATTTGAAAAAGTATTTAAAAATACATTACATGTTTTTTAGAAAATGTCACTTACAAAAATAGCCTGAAATTTAACAATACATATCATTTTAGTTTCCGATATTATTCAAATTTTTTTTCATAGTTTTATTCCTTGAGCGGTTGGTCGATCTGTATCAAAAAGGATTTATTTATAAAAATTAAAATATTCATAATTTGATAGAAGAAACAATGGCAAAAATTTAATAATTCTAGTAATTATTTTAAGTATTTTTTTTAATTTTTAGAAAACTTTTTTATACAGTAATTTAAGAAAATATGACTAAACCGAAGCCCTGAATAGTTGAATTGATGCTTTGCATTTCCCTTCAGAAAGTTAGTTCAGAAACCATTTCCTTTATTAAGTTAATAACTTTTTTAAATTGAAATATGTATTTTACAATGAAAAATAAAATTCTGGATTGGATTATGGAACCTCTTTTCCAAGCCAATGAGTGTTTATATATTTTTTACTCATCCTTCACGCTTACCGAGTATGAAGCAGTAATTTTTCTTTCTTTCCTTTCTTTTCTTCTTCTTTATTTAAGTATTTATTTTTGTCTATCGGATTGTGAATACAATAATTCAAAATTGCAATGAGCTATAAACCTGCATGAAATTTGCTATCTTTTCAGTATATTGTTTCTAATTCCCAATTTTATTGCGTCTATGAAAAATTTGTTTGATTTTTTTGATCAAGTTAATTTGAACAAAAAAATTTATGAAAAAAAAAATAGCTAAATGTGTGAAATTAAGATAACTGTCTTTTCGTTGGGTCTGTATTACATTTTGAAAATTCCTTAAAAGGATTGCTTGTTCCTATAGATTCGGGTATATACGTGAACGTGAAAGTGACATCTCGAGAACCCACCTTGCTTTTACTTCTATTGCGTCAAAAGCTGAATTTCACTCATTAGACACATGAAAACAAAGTCTCTGGGACTGTAGCTTTTTTTTTTTTTCGAATTCAAAGGTTAAGCGAATGTATATCTTCGTCCCGCTCACAATACATAAATACACACACTCAATGTAAGTATTATCATGTAAAGACATAATCACTAGCAACTCAATAGACAAAAGGCCCTCAAGATGGCATTGGCCTTAGCTCAAATCAAACCCACTAGGGTGGAACGAAAAAATCCATTTTTGGATTTTAATTTTGAATAGTGCGGAAAAATCGCATTTTGATGTAGATAAAATAAATGATAAATATGAAAAATATTGGAATAGGTTTAGAGGTGTGGCAAAGACGTTAAGATTTCATAAAATTAATATTTTTGTTACCTTTCGAAGATTTTTTACGAAATAAGCAGTTTCTGGTTTTTAATTTGTAATAGAGCAGAAAAGTTGCCTTTTGGTATGGGTATGATAAATAATTTTTTTTAAATATTAGAGTTTATCTTCAGGATTGGATTGGATTTGTGGATTTTTTTTGGCGCAAAAGCCAATTCTGGCCATACCGCGCCAATCTCATGGTATATATTAAAAAATGCTTTTGTAAATAAAATTATGCTTAAATATGAAATTATATTAACATATGTTTAATATAATTGTGTGTATGTTACAATTAAAAATTAAGACGTAAATGTTACAAATATATTTTAATTCAAATATTTTAGATAAAATGATAAAATCCAACAGCTTTTAAGAATTTAAGAACATTTTGATGAGGATGTTCGCCTAACAGCATTCGTATATCTAAAGATGAGCAATTAAAATAGCGCTTACGATGAAAATTATAGTCTGGGCATTTGATTAAAATATGAGCAACAGTTAAAGTTACGGAGCAACTTGAGCAAATAGGGGTTCTTTCGCCAAGTAAAAGATGCCTATGAGTTAGGCGGGTGTGACCAATTCGGAGTCTAGTCAATTTGACGTCAAACTCACGCACTGGGAGACAAGGCCACAATGAAATTTTGGGTTTTATGAAATATAGTTTATTACTGACTATAAATCTTCAGGTGCATCAAAAATGTTAAAATTTCATAAAAACTCCCTTTTTTTCAACTTTTAAAGGATTTTGGCTCATTTAGATTATGTGATAAAAAGCACTGTCCATTATGCACTGTCATGTGAATGAAAGTATAAAAACCGTTTTACTATTGTGTTGGAAAAACACTGAGTTATCACAGTGGTTGTTATTGAGGTCAAGTCAGAGATTTCTCTGCTTTTAGTGACAAGGATAGAACTGGTTTCAAATTAGTAGCTTTTCAAAGCTCAGTTGAGTTGGTGTCTTTTCACCGTCTATTGTGCAACTTATTAACCTAACTGATTTGTTAGTTTGTGCTTGAGTGTTTTGCTGTGTCTAAAAATGGATCTGACTAAATCAGTGAAAACAAGACAAATATCGCAGTGCTCTATTGTTGGGAAATTTAGTGATTTGCTTGAACACACTGCTGATGGAATTAATCCTATTGTTATATTAGACATAACCTCAAAATTCCTTGAGAAAGATCCTTCTGTAAGCGTAATACATGACACTTTAGTTCGCATAAGAGAACAAATACAATCAAGAGCTTCTATTACCGTTACTTCTAACAAAAGAATTTCACAAATGATAAAAACTTGTCATGCTCAATGCATTAACTTATTAAAGTCTGAAAGCAGAAAATGATCAGATAAATTTAATTTCCACCTCATAAAATTTAGAGAAGAGGCTAGACGCTTATTTGATATTGCTGATTTGTATTTAATGTCCTGCCACAAAACGCTTGGAATAAAATGTTCTAAACTGTCAATGCTCTGACAGGAAAACGGTTGTAGGTAATACTAATATTGCTACCAAAAAATCTCTTAGAATCAAGAAAGAAGTAAGAAAGAATATAGAACTAAAATGAATGATTAAGTTTAATCAAGAACAGGCACAAAATACTAGTGCATGAGAAACGAATACGAGCGACAACGATAACGCTGAAAAACAATTGCTTTCTTTACGTAAAGAGGCAAGCTAACCAAATTTATCAAATAGACAAGAAGCGATAAATGTATCAAGTACCTAGGCGGCTTAAAATTCAGTTAACTCTTTATACAGAAGTCTTCTGTAGCTGATCCAAATAGTATAGGGAAGTCTATTATTGTTTTCCCTAGCCTTCTTGCCACATGCAAGCAATGAAAAGCTCTGTAAGATCGGTGCGTGGTTCAATCGCAAGAGTAGAATGCTAAGAGCAAAAGTTGACTTACATGTCAATTTACCAAAATTTAATTAAAAAAACCGTTTAATGAGGCATGGGGTAGGAATAAAAAATTTGTAATTATTAAGGTAACAGAAATAAGAAACGCAAATTATTTTTTTTTAATATTATGCTTTGTAATTAATAATTTTTCCCAATTGTAATGCTTAAATATGTATTTAAAATCATGTTTTGTAACATTATAAGAAAGAAAAATTTATAAAAATATTTTATCAAAGTTGATAATCTATTATTTTTTTACAAATTTTAAGCTGTTTTCGGTATTTTGAAATGCTTTGTATTGCAACCACAATTTTTAATTTCTTTTTAAAATCTAAAAGCTAATTTTTCACCACTATTTAAAATCTTAAAATCTATGAAAAATGGTAGAGAGAGCTTGCTTTTCTTCAATGTTTCTTAGAAATTCAATTTGCTTCAATTTTTCAATGCAGCAACCCCTTGCTTTTCTTCAGTTTTGGGGAATTTAGAGTCACATCCACAATGTTGGAGTCATTTGTGGGAAAAAAATAAACCTTGTTCATTTGATGCCACAAAGTTGTTGCTTCAATCTTTGTTCTCACGTTACTCAAGGAATGGAGCTGTCTGCCTCATTGAATTTAGAATTTTAGACATTTTATACGAATGTCGACAAATTTGAATAATTGGTGCTCTTGAATTTTTAAAAGCCCTTTTTAAAAATTTCAAATTTTTTCATTTTTTTTTTTTTTTTTTTTTTTACAAATTTCAAGCTTTTTGCGGCACCTTAAAATAATGTAATATTACAACCAAATTTTTTAACATTGTTTTTGAACCTAAAATGCAATTTTTCCATACTATTCTCGAACTAAAAAAAATTAAGGCCCTTTTCGTTTCACCTTATACTGGGTAAAAAAGGCAAACAGAAATCATTATATAATCATATTTACAGCATGAGTCAGGTCTGTGTAAAATTTTGAGCTTAATTAGATGGCAGGGAGATAACCACAAAACATACTCTGAAGCAAAAATCCCCTTACATTGTGTTAGTATGCTGCAAAATAGATTGATAAACATAAACGCTAGTTCAATACAGTAACTTCTAAATAAAATCTGTCTCACAGATGAAATAGTCATCCATCATTTGAGAATGACCAATAGTTTGCATTGATGAACTGAAAAAAATTAATATGATGTTTGTTAACAGAATATTTTAAGATTTTAAATTACCTTTGTGTCGCACACGAGTAGCATAGGTCCATGTACTGGGCAAGGTCCCTTGTGTTCTTCTTTGCATATGTCACAATCTAGATATTGATCCAGTGATTAAAGAAAGATAGAAAAAATCATAAATACATATTGTGTTCTGAGTATAAATAGCACATACCTATCGAAACTATTATTTTTTTTGCTTGGTATATATAGAGTAAAGCATCCAAACTATTATGATGGTGAATGCATGATTCTTGATAAAAACAAATTTCAAGTACACTGTGATTCATACACACATTCATATGGTTTTTATGACTCGCGAATGCTCTATTTGATTAAGATCTGCATATTTTTACTGCTCAAAGAGTTGGCTTTGTAATATCGTCCTTGTATTACACTGGGTTGCATAAAGAATTAAAAAAGAACCTGGAAGTGCTATTTTTCTTTATCTGTTTGCGGGAATTGTATCAACATTAAATATAATTAAAAATAATTTGGTTAATTTCCATGGGAAAAACTGGAGAGGGAATGAAAAAATTTCGTAAAATGGAGGGAATGACCAATGGAAAAAATGACAAATATGGCATAAAAAAAAGAATTTTTCAAAAATTTTGTAATTTTTTGCTTTTTATGCCAGCCAATTATAGTGGGATGAAAAATAAAAGAGATTTACAAGATAAAAGAATGATAAACATCTCATAAATTCAAACTGTTTTTTCATTCTGAGTTTAAATTTCTGCATCATATTTCTTAATTATCCTCAGATACTCAAATAAATCGAAGAAAATATTTTAATTTTTTAGAGGGAACAAAAATTTATCGTAAAGCTTCATATATTCATCGCAAATTCTAATCTACAATAAATGTTAACAAAATAAATTTATCAGCTGAAGATGAAATTGCTAGCTTAAGCATTTAAATAATTGCATACATTATAATTAAATATGTTATTTTTTTCATTAATGCATTCATTTTTGAAAAAAAATTCAATAACTGAAAAAACAGATGAATAACGAATTCATTGACTTTAAGGATTGATTAAAGAACGATGTCTCTAAACTGGGATTTTATGTAAAAAAGTTTCAGCCATTTTCTCTAATTAACTTTATAATATTTTATCTAAAATGCTCCATGACCAAAATATATTCATGTGAACATATTTATATTAGAGAAAAAAACATAATGATCTAAATGTTTTACTCTTCATCATGTTTACTGGAAAGAACATCAAATCACTTTACACTTAATTCGTATTTAGTTTTGAATTTTCTTTTCAAAAATTGTATTTTAAATGTAGTTATTATTATAACTGATTAAATAATTATTTTTTCTTATCAAATTATTTTTATGTTTATTAAATTAAGCCGTTTCCAAAATTTAATTTTAACTGTCCTAAGATTTTTATATATTTTTTTAATTTGTATTTTTGATGTAATTAATATTATAACTGATTAAGAAATTAATTTTTATAATCAAATCCTTTTTATAATTATTAAATAACGTTATTTTCCGAAATTTGATTTGAACTATCCGTTTTAATGCAAATTTTTCTGAATTATATTATGATGTAATTTCTTACTTATAAACATGTTTAAAAAACGATTTCACTTACACAAAAACTCATCCTCGCTCGATATATCTTCCTCTTTATAACATTTCTTCGTAACATTGCGCTTGGGATAATGGCGCTTTGGTTCGATAGCTAAAACGATATATTTAAAAAAAATTTAATTAACATTTGAAAAAAAAGAAATGATTCAAGATATATTAACTGTGTCATTAGTCTAGTACTGAATAATCCTTCAAACCTCTATTTACTATGAAAAATTAAGCTTCAATATACAATAACATTAAGAATAAAATGAGCCATTATAATCGGTTATTTCCCTTTCCAAATTCGAAATTGAAATAGATAAATACAAAATTGATACAAATTACACACATTGTAACAGAAACCTTTCTATTATTCGAAGCATTATTATAATTATTGCAGATATTTTTCTCTGCTGTAAACATACTCTTCTAATATTTACAACGAGCAGTTAATATTATTAATACTTTCAGCTAAACGGGACCAATATCTTCTGTTTATTACTTTTTGAGATCTTAGTCAGATGCTAAAATTATAAATTGATTAGTAATTAATTCTCTTCATGAAAATTCATGAATTTTTTTTAAAACTTTGAAATGAAGATGATGATGAAAATATGAATTCAAAATGCAGTTCTTCATATTCAAGACAAAAGTATAAACTGTACCCATCCCGATACCAGACTTTCCTTTTCCACTGAAGTATATTCAACAGAATGCTTGAATAAAATTATCTATACAATCATTATTAAAGGAATTAGAAACTGTTTCAACTAATCAATGAATCCTAAGAAAAAAAATAAGAATATAAACTGATTGGGGATATGAATTTCTATTAACATGCTCTATTTAAAAGGGAATAAGTAGTTATATTTAGGAACAAATTCAAAACTGAAGAAGTGGGAAACTAGAGCTACTTCTAGCTATTTTAGGAAAAAATTATAGATATTTTTTAAAGTATTACTAAATTATAACAGCTCTTTTTAAAACTTAACTTCATCCATAATATCCATCAAAATCATTTAACACTTTTATTGATTTTAGACAAATATATATTTTCAAAAATTGCATTCTTTTAGAATTTGCCCCGGATATGGAGTAAGTTGTTACAGACGTGGTCTAAGTCATAATATTAAATGATTTTTTTAATTATACCCTTTTTTACTATCTTGTATCATTTAAAACACATAAAGTATTTGATAATTATTGATAGGGATAATAAGTGGTTTATAGTAAAATAAAGATAAAATTATTTAATCAATCAACATAAAACTCTGTATTAGAGTTGTAATTTGAAAGACTTCTTCCTAACATCATTTCGTACCTTCATTTCTTTAAATTCATGCATTAAGCTCATTCTCCCTAAACAGAAATGCCACACATTCACAGACAGAAGACCACATTAGCTAGTTTAAACTGTCTTGACCTCGTCAATGGAATGCTTTCAGTTTGAAATCAATAAAACTGTGTGTAAGCAGACTTGATAACCACAAAATCTGTTATGCCAGCTCAGGCACTATATGCATCATATTCAAAATTACCCTAGCCTTGCTTCGTAATAGGACATTAATATGATTATTAACAATTGTGACCGGTGGTTGGTGGGTTCTAATTAAATTAAGCCTTCTTGTGTAACAATAATTTATTATTTAAACATATAAGGTTACGTTACACACAGACACAAACAGAGAGAGGACAAAAAACACGTCAACACATAACGATAACAGAGGCTTAACTGACTGTCTCTCTAAGCACTCGCCAGAGGGCGGCGTGTAATGAGTAAATCATAGTGTAGGGGGAAAAAGAGAGTGCTACACAATATTTATTTAGAATTACTGTAAACATCTCAGCAAGTTGAAATAAAGCAGTTTTTTACATTTAGAATCTTTATATTAGTTCAAAATAGATTTCTTCACTCTTTCACCAAATCAATTTTTTTTCTTCTTGCACCTTTCATTTTTCGTTATTCTTATCAAGTCAGAACATGAATGTGGTTTTGGTTTGAGATTTTTGAAGCCTCAAAATGAGTAGGCAACAAATTGTTCAAGCATCAAATAGTGTAAGCCACAAATTGCAGATTTATCGTTTTGAGGCGTCCATTTTCCGCTTTTAGGGTTATTAGAAAATAATGCAGAAGGTTGTCACATATGGCGATTTATCACCAACTAAAGTTACAAATTTATTTCCAAATTATTCATTCTCTGAATTCTTACAAATAGCCTTAATTAAAATAAATCATTAAATAATTAAAACCGGTTTGATATAATCACGAGATTTTCAGATTAGAGTAGATATATAGGAAAAAGATTTTTTTCCATCTCAAAATCAGTCGACCTCCAAAAAGTTTTTGCCAGCCAAAAAAATTTAAAAAGTAAGTTAAAAAATTATCCTTTCTCTCCCCCCCTCTCTCTCTCTTTATATATATATATATATAAAGAGAGAGAGAAGGGGGGATTAGAGACTGATAGAGAAGTCACGTGATTGTTTCAAATCGGTTTCAACTGGTCAATGACTTAAATTAATTAAGACAAATAATGTCAAAAAAATAATATGATTACTCTGATTACGATTATTCTCACATGATTACTTGAGATTTGCGATCGTAGAAATCCTTTTTATTTTCAATTCACTTAGACACATGCTGAAAATTGCATTTTTATCTGTTTACTTTTCAGTACAAATTTATAATTTTTTTTCAAATTTGAATTTCTGTTAATGTGATGACAACACGCTGATAAAAGCTAAATCCTCGCGCAGATTAAATTTTATTTTTCTTTCGTCTTCTTTTCCTTTCGTATTTACTACGCCATTTTCTTTTTCAACGCCTTCGTTAGCAAGTGGCTGAGTCAGACTTAAAAAAAAAAATTGGGTTACCTCTATAAGAGTTTTAAGAAGGTAAGCGAGGATGAATCCATAAGAAAAGATATGATGTTTGAAGTTGCTTATCAATATTAAAAAAAAAAAACTATAAGAAATACGAATGATTATATATATCTCAATTTTTATATGCCATAGCTTGCGTCGCGATTTATTACAACTGGTCCACTGGTCCCATCGCATAATTTTAAATAGCTGAATTAATTTGTGTCGTTTTTCAAAAATATGGCAATAACTAAAAAAGAAGTTTTTTGTTATCTTAATACATAGATAAATTATATTAGTAAAAATATTTCTTTTTAAAAAAGTAACTGAACACATTTTCAATGTACTAAATATCTTTCTTTTAATCACTGTCTGAAAAGGAATGCGTTCTGAAAACTAGTTTTGGCTGGGACCTGACTGTGTTTATCGTAAAAATCATCTGATGCATAATTACAAACATCTCATGTGAATTCAAATTAAAAGTTTTAGGC
>JAPMOQ010014523.1:0-14208 GCA_026543055.1 Argiope trifasciata
CTGATAATAGATTTCGTCCCAATTTAGTTGAAAACATAATGTTTTTTTAATTAATTGAATGCTCTTTCATTTAACTTTATATAAAATTAATTGTACTTATCCCTTCTATTGCACTTGCTAATACACTAACATCAACAACAAATTTTTACCTTCAATTTTTTTTAAATCGCTAAACAAATTTATATTATTGTAAAAATGTCGTATAGCAGCAGTTTAAATAATCTAATTGACTTTATCATTTACTTCAATCTTAGTAACAAAAATTGCATTTTTTCCATTTTCCTCAAAATTAGTGTATTTAATTTAAATTATTGTTTTGAAGAATTGCCATTTAAATATGTACAGTTTCTCTTTAAATGGTATTTTTGTTTACATAAATAGTAAGGCCCTGTTTTATGTTTAATTCCTTATTTCTTAAATTAACGCATATCTATCCAGTTTTGGTTTACAATTTCCAAACACATTCTGTTTATTAAATTTGCTAACAGCATCAGCACTTACTGAATTTTAGTTAAGTTTGAATGTAATGATATCATTTTTAAACTGTTTTAACGAATTTTCCTTTGAAATTAATTCAACCTTAATTTTATAAAATTTCAAGTCCTCGTAAGACCAGCGATACAAAATTTGCACTATACCTTAAAACTCCTGAGAAAGGACTATACATATCATCTAATGGGTATCCAGCATCTTTCGAATTATGGCAATAAATATAGTAATGCTATAAATGTGAGGATTAAACTAATTAGAGAAAAAGGAATCTTATAACCATATGACAGATACTCAGGAAAACGGTTTAGATTGCTCTTTGTGTATAATCTATGTCTTGGATGTACTTGTATCTTAAGATAGTAAAGTTCTGTATTGCTCATCAATACCATAATATAGCGTTGCTAGAGCTCTATCTAGTTGTTTATATTCGAACTTATGACGTCTTAAAGCAGTTGTCTCATCCAAGTGTGATTCCATACCTTTTATAAATCACCAATAACCTCATTCCATGAGGAGGAATATCATATTTTCCTTTTAAAAGTTCCAGTTTGACTTGTTAAGTAGTTGGATGTGCTTTGATCCAACAGCCTCGATATTCAATGTTTCAGTAAGAATAAAATGGAAATTGATGACAGCTGGCCCCCATCTCAAAAACATAAGTGGAGTAAACATTCAAAAATTTCAGATGCAGATGTTTTTTGAAACACTTTCTTATGCAGTCTGGTCACTGATAGAAGACTGGACTGTACTGCCAGACTCCCTTCTCAGTTTGCTAGGTTAAATGGACCCATAAACTTATGTTATCAGAAAATATACAGTAACTAATTTTTTATTCAGAGGAACACTTTTTCTTCGGAAACATAAACTACTCAGTAGCAAGATAAGCTAATATTTATTAACCACATATGAAAAAGTTAAGACCATTATTTCAGTCATTTAGCCAAAAGAAGTAAAAAACATACACAGGAGGAGATCATTTTTCTCTGCTCCTTCTAGTTTAATCTTTTTGACAGAAAGTTGCATTTTATAACTCATTGTCTCTGATAGATAAGCAACAAGCACGTGTTACAATGACATCAGATACGGTTAGCCGTTAACACAGAAAAACTTGCATGATTATTAACATTGCCAACAACATCAAAACATATATTAATACAACAACTCAAAGAGCACCATCTTTTTTAGCAGTTTTTCTGTTAAATTTGAAGCTTATTAAAGGAAACTCAGCTTTCATGCTAGAAAGGGAACTTTTCAAAAACATATATACAGCACATATCTAAGGGGGAAATGAATAGTACGTTATATTGTAAATATGATAGTTCGAGACATAACGTTGTTGAATGACCACATTTTTCCTTCCTGTAAGCACGTTCTCCCATTTGCGCATATTGCTTTTATTGTGTTTCCCTTTCTGTAATTAAGAGTCAAACTCCGTTCAGGGCAAGTGGCAAATTTAACAGATTTGTGCTGCCCCTTTCCTTTCACCCCTATACAAAGCGAGGTGAAAAAATCCTAACACTGTGCAGTTTGAAAAGTCATCGACATGCTTCTGAAGTCTTGGACAGTTAGCATATTTTCTGGTTTGAAAGATTCAGTCGCCTACTATTTGTGGGGAGAAGGAACGCTGTTAATTAACTAACCTCTATTTCCTTCTATGAATGATAGTTGGAATTATTGTATCTATACATTTCTATCAACTCATTTTCAAATTTAAAAAATGCAAATTTTGTAATTTATTTTTTTTATATCTGAATCTGCAGTTCCAAGTGGCTAAAAATTGACATAATTTTTATGACATTTTAATTATGTGTATATTCAATGTTGTAATTTTTTTAAATTAATTTATGCTTTTTGTAAGTTTTTGCTGTCATTAGAGACACTTGTTTATTGATTAGATGTATATTTTTTGACATTTTTAAATATTGCAAGTATCTGAGATCCATGCTCTAAAAAATTCTTTATTAAAATTAATTTTTTTACCTACTTAAATTTTCCCTAAATTTCCTTAAATTATTTGTATATTAATCAGTAGATTCAGTGATTATTGGATTTCAAATTTGCTGCCAAATCGTAGAAAGGCAACAAATTATATACGTTATGGGAAAAATTGAACAGATTGCTTAAAAAAATAAATGGAAATGCGCTCTAAAAATTTTTGATGTGATTAAGTTTATAACCTTAAAATATAAAGCTCCTTCTTTAAATAAAATAATTTGTAATGCACCCTGTCTATAAACTCCATTATCTTCACTATGAATCTACTTTATTTGTATTTTAAAAACATATTAAAATACTAACTCACAGATTTGTGACAAGCTTTTTTAATTGTTTAAAATGTATTATTTATTAGCTTGCATTTCCTCCCCCCCCCCTTCTCTGAATGGTTGTGCTTTTTAAAGGAAATTTGAAGTTGCAGCAGTGTTATTTCTTCAACATTAATTATTTAAATGCCTTTATTTTTAATTAATTCCAATAAATCAACCTTATGACAAGGTTTTTAAAATATTTTTTGACCTCAAATCTCTAGAAATAGTAAGAAAATTTTGTTCCTTGAGTGAATTTGATTGCCCTCCCCCATTATATCCGTGAATTCCAGGTGTAATTGTGGTACTTTCAGTATCTTTCAATAGTAGTGAAATATGACTAAAATATAAAATGCAAATTATTTTT
Organism: Argiope trifasciata; assembly: GCA_026543055.1. Taxonomy (NCBI): domain Eukaryota; kingdom Metazoa; phylum Arthropoda; class Arachnida; order Araneae; family Araneidae; genus Argiope; species Argiope trifasciata. The sequence continues at coordinate 3,163 of JAPMOQ010014523.1, forward strand.
TGTATCCCGATTAATACTTAAAATATCTCTTAATAGAGGGAAGTGTATGAAATTAAATGAACATTTTGTTTATTCTTTTATCAGTCTGGTCAGAAATTTTGTCTTCTTCATACATATAATAGCTGATTACGTTTATTACTTTTCCTTATTTAATTTGCAAAATTTAAACAGAAAGTATGAATATTTTTTTCATTTACTTTAATTTGGTACTCCATCATGCAGGTATATTGAAGAAATATCTCTTAAAATATTAACAATGAAAGCTGTAAAAGTGTCATTCAATTTTTGTAATGCTCATATGAATTTTTTGAATTTAATTAATAGATTTTAACTAGCATTTTTGATTGCAGAGAATTAGCATATTTTAAATTTGAATGCTTTTATGAATTTTTGAAAATGGGTTGTGTTTTTTTCTTTTTTTATGAGTTTCACTTTGATTCAATTTTTTTCCTATTCTCTATTTTAGAAATTATTTGCTCATATTTTTATCTGCATCCAGCACATTTATCATTTCAGGTAGTAGCATTATAGCACATGCAGATTATTAATAATTAGTTGACAATAAGATTTTGATTGTGGCTTTCTACATATTTTCATCTCTCACTTATATTGTTATGCTTTTCAGAAAAAATTTAAAATAATTTTTTAGAAAAAATATGATTAAATATTAGACAAATGAAATGTGAATTGTTTTTTTCTTCCAATCTAATTTAATTTACATAATAATCCTAATACCTTTTTTTCAACCAATTTTCATTATCATGATCTTAATGAAAGAACGCCTAAAATATTTCGGTACTTAAAATTACCATGTTTAATCTTATTTGAAATGGTGACCCAATATTTAAGAAGTGTTGGCTGAGATCTTAAGTGTAGTGGAATGATTCCCCTTTCACCAGTCTTGACAATTGCCATATATGCATCATTGGAGGAACTTTGATTTTTATTTTAACATTTTGAGGATAAAATTGCATTACAACTGTACGAAAAGTGGGCATAAGTTACATAGTATAGCAATGCTTTCAATGAAGGAAGCATTTTTTAATATTCTCTTAAACGAAACTTAAATTTATAAATAAGCAAATTGATTTTTATGTTGAATAATGCTTAGAGATACAATTAATAATATCCATTCATTTTTTTATTAATCACTTCAGCTTACATATTTTGTTTTATGAATAAATATGAAAATAGTTTTCTCCATTTAACGTATATTTATGGGAATTTTTTCTTATATCTAAGCTGATGTTTTGTTAAAGATGGTGAGGAGATGGTAAAGAGTCAAAAATAATAAACCAAGGAAATAATTTCTAAATTTTTATTTTCTATATAATTTTTAATATTTGGTTTATGAAAATATAGATTAATGAATTTGTAAATAAGAAATATTTCTAAATTTTATTTGATTCATGCAAAATTTTCTTCACATGCCTCTCCATCACCTATTATTTTGTTCTGTTGTGAAATTTCTGTACCTGCCCCCTACCCTTTTTTGTTATTTCACTCTCATTATTTGCTTTTTGCCCCCCTAATATTTCTAGATTTTTTTTATTTTAGCTGTAACAATATTAATTTTACTATACTTTATTTCGTGCTTATAAAAATTAGTTAAAATAAAGCAATTAGACTTCTTAAAAATTCGAAATAAATTAGCATTTTTTACTGTAACTTAAAATAAATTTAGAACTGGCTCTATTTCAGTATGCAATTCTATAAATTTGTCACATATTGAATTATATTTTTTTTTAATTTTCGTCTCAGGTTATTTTGTAAAGTCATTTTAATTTCACACTTTTTCCCCCCTACAGAATTAGGTTGTTTACATAGCTTTATCGTATTTATCAAAACTAAATAACATTTTTTTTTTTTTGTGCTGGCATCTGAAAGTGTTATAAAATTTGGTATTGCTCTTATTTTTGAAGTTTTTCATGTGTAAGACATTATACCAATACATAATAAAAGCATGCATAACAGTACAAAAATAAGAAAACAAAACTTGAGGTTTATTTTTTAATTACATACTGACCAATGGAGTGAAGATAGAACAAATAATGAAATTAATAGAAAGGTAATACAAAATTTTAATATGAAGAATTTTTTTATTGGATGCTTTTTCAATCCTTGGGGATTTTTAAGTTCGTTCTTCGGTTATTTTCGGAATTTTTCATTGTAGTTGAGGAACGATGTCCCGACATAACTGCAAAGAAAGGCAAGAAATTAAAAAAAAAATTTTTTTTGAATGCCGGCTGACACTTCAATTTTCTTACAGAAAATATTTGCTTTGAAATTTGTGAGAAAAGGGAAAAAAAGGCAATAGATGAATAAATTTATTAAATTTATTAAGTTTGTAATAATCCATTCTTTAACTGAGATTTGTTAAATAGAATAACACTTTGCCTTCAATAATAGATTTTTTGAGTGAATATTGAATTATATAGGTACTTTTGTAGCAAAACATATATATTTATCTACGCAAGTTTTCTGTAAAATGTATATGACTGGGATATTTCAGTTTTATACTTACTGTATAATCCAAGCTGCTATAAATCCCGTGAAAAATGCTAAAATTTTTATTAACAATTCCATACTTAGTACTTCATCCTCCAGTTGACGATTGTTTCTAACATCATCGTCGTTATGTTGATTATTCATTATTGTTTATGGACCTTCAAATATATTGCGATGATAACACTTGAGTTTTCGTCGAAATGAAGTAAAAGGAATGTTGCCATTCGACTTTCAGTTATTGTAACAGAAGTTGTGCTTCTTAACTGTTGGCCCTGATCCCCTGAGGAATGGCTGAATATGTAAAACATTATAAATGTAATAAATAATATGTGAAATTTAATTAAAAAAATAATCGCTTATCGTTAGTTATGATATGCTTTCGAATTTTTGAGGGTGCATGTTTTGAAATTTCATATTGTTCATAAAATGTGCTTAAAATTTTTGAGAAAAAGCACTTATTTTTTAGTGACAGTACAAAATGTACGTTTATAAAACTTTTGTCTTCTAAATAAAATATTCAGATTCTTATTAATTATTAATCTCGTCTATTGATGTATTTTGTAATTAAAATTCATTTATTATTTTGAAGATTTTGTTAATTTGACGGTTCTTTGGTTTGATGTCTATCGCGAATTGGGAATGTACTATACTTTTAAAAAGGCAACCACTATGACTTTTGCCAAAGAAAGCGTCTTAGTTTTTAAAACCGTATTTCGCAAACCGGGTGTTTTTTGTGGGTGCGTTTGAATTTCATAAATAAGCGCTTTTTCTTTGAGCTTCACGTCAAAACAGAGATTAGTAGAAAAATTCGTTTCAGTTCGAAGAGCCTAATTTTTTTTTAACAGTCTTACTGTTAAGCTTAAAAGAAAATATAGGAAATAAGGTTTTCATACAGGAAGGATAACTTTCTTGTAAATATATAATACGTATCTGTGACTGAAATGGAAGGTACTATATATTTATTTTAAATGTGGTAGCTCATCTTGTGGAATTCTTTCGCGCGCCCGCAGCGATGCTTATAACCCCGTTTTCCACACACCTAAACCCCCTCAAGAGCTCACCTACAATAGGTGAGTAGGGGTGTCCCAATTCCGAGGTGCCCCCGGATCTTTACTCTCTTTATGTTTATAAGTAGGTCACGAAAATACGCAATGCACATCTCGGGAAAAATACTTTAATTGCAAGGGTGCACATACCTACTTTTCTTGGACTACCCTGCATGGCTACTAGAAAAAGAAATAACTAGTACAAAATTTAAACAAATTTCTTAGTCTGAAGCTAGTAAACTTGTTACGTCTCATTCTCCTGTACAAAGTACTCTACTATGATCAAAAAACAATCTGCAACCGATCTTGTTCCAAACAGTGGAAACAACATGCTTACTGATAATACTCCCGAATCCGCTGTTATAACTTCTCTGCCAATTCTAAGCTTTAAAAATTTTTGGACACATTTTCTTTCTGTGATATAATTTGTATTTTAATCCAAGCAAGCGACAGAGACGTTTTTTCTGAAAAGCACATCTACTCCAAGACGGGCGGAACCGTGTTTTTTCGATTTGTACAGTTGTTTCCAAGATGGGCACAAACGGTTTTCTCCTTCCTTCAATTGAACCATCGAAAAGGGCGACGACGTGTTTTTTCGCCTGTACCGCCCCCCTCCGTTAATGACCTTTGTGGCAGTGATAAATCACTTTATGATAAGATAAGACTACATGTGGAAGACCCCCCCCCCCTAAAAGCACTTAGAGCTCATAAAAGAACTTCTTATATTTAAAATGGTTTAAGTAGAAAGTATTTCATGGGGTTTTTGGAAACTTAAGGGAAAAAAATCTTCTCACTAAATTTTACTTATCAAAATAATAATTCAAGAACTCCTTCCTTAATAAAGAAAAATATTTCTGACCATCTTTTCCCGTAAAATGTTGCTATAAAAATATTTCAAAATACATCTAACGCCTTCAAAATAATAGCAAAAACAAAGGAAATTTATTTTTATTTCTTTAATTACTTAGCCTCAAAATTCATAACAATACGTTGCTAGACTTTCTTTTAAGAAATCGAGACTGTTTGTAAAAATTTGATTTCTGGTGTAAGAATGTTTCAATTTCCATTTGTTTTTTTTTAAAAATACGGCATAAAGTCTTGCAAGGAATTTTGTGTTTTAATTGAACGATTTGTGCTGAAATTAATTTAATTTTTTGTGTTTTATTTCATTTAATTCGCTGTAATATAAATTTATATTACATCTTCTGAATTTAAAATTGTAATATATTTATTACAGCCATACTGTTAAATTTGTGTTTTGTAAGTTGTATGAATTAAAAATCATAAAAAAATTAACTACACTTAAACAGCTAATTCTATATTTATAAAATTTAGTGAATTTATAAAATTACTTCTTAATTAAAAGTTATTTGATAAGTAAAGTCTTTTTCAAAATTGTTAATTTTTAATTTCTCGAATCGTAATTTAAATTTATTTTTTATTTATTAAATCTTAATTCAACCGAAAAAGCTTATTGTCAATCGTGTCACAATCCAGATTCAAAGAATTCTTTCCAAAAACAATTGTCATTCTTGAGACAATTTTTCTTCAACATTAATTTTAGAAATAATTTGTAACAATTCAATTTAATTGAACTGAAATTAAAATCAATTATGCTATTTTATCGTAACATTCCGTCGTTATTTTCTTAACGTTGAGAAAAATATATCTTTTTTTAAACAGTAACTTCAGTTAAAGTCCTTAAGAATTTGTTAATGGGTTATTTAAATAGCACGATGTAAGAATCTTTCACATTTTATGCTGATGTAAATTTTATTGATATTTTAAGTTTTAAAATTTTTTATGCAAATTTACTTTGTGAGATGTAATTTGTGTTTTAAATAAATATTGATACAATTCATTATTGGATGTCTTTCATTTTATAAAGAGGAACCTATAATTTTAAATTGTATGACTGAATAGAACATTTAAATTTTAAATACCGTTTGTTTAGTACAGTATAGCCATATCTGGTTCTTGCGCCATTGAACCCCAAAATGCATAAATTCCCACCCCTAAATGCACTTTCCATTTGGAGCTGAAGTGCATTTATTGTGTTTCCTCTCTTCCCTTTCCACAAATAAAAATTGAATCCTTACTGAGAACGTATCAAATTCAATGATAGATTTTAAATTATTCTTCCCTTTCACCCTTCTTTATTGAAAAAAAAAAGCAATGTAACACTATGCAGTTAGAAAAGTTATGGAAATGCTTCTGAAGTCTTGAATAGTTAGCATATTTTCTGGTTTGGTGAAGATTCTGTCACCTACCAATTGCAGTGAGGGGGAAAGCTGTTTATAATAACTAATCTCTGTTATTAGTTAAGCATGTCCCTCCGCTGGCAGCAGTTTGATTTATTACATCTATACATAATTATAAACATCATTTTCAAAAAAAAAAAAAAAAAAGATTCAAATTTTGTACATTTAATTTTTTTTTATACTTTTGCATCTGAATCAGCTGTTCCACGAGGCTGAAAATTTAAATATTGTGACATTTTAAATATATGTATATTTGATGTCATAAATTTGATTAATTTATATTATATGCAAATTTTTGCTGTTTATTAGAGGCAGTTGTAAATTGACAAGAAATGTGCTTTTAACTTTGTGAGCTTCTTCAGCATCTGAGATCCAAGTTCTAAAAAATTAGCTCTTCAAATTGAATTTTTTACCTGTATTTTTTTTTTTTTTCTTTAATAAATTTGCCCTAAATTCTAAGTTTCCTTAAAAGATGTGTACATTAATCAGTGGATTTCAAACTTGCCTTCAACTTGATAGATAGACAACACATTATATTAAGCTATTTGAAACCATATCAGAGCTGACAGAATAAAATATTTTGAGTTCTTATATTCAAATACTTATTTAAGCTTAGTTCATTTTCTCTGATATATTTTTGGTAATTTTACCTGTTTTAAATGCTAATGTATTTAAATTTGATATTGTTCTCCTAATATTATCCCTCTAATACAAAAGTATTGATTTAATGCTTTGCTTTTAACAAAATAAATGTGTCTATAGTTGGATAATTTCTAGTATTGTCACTATTTCTAAAAGTATAACACTGATTCCTCTTTCTTAAAAAGAAATACATTTTTCTGAAATTTCATCTTGTGTTTTTAGATCTCTATTATTTTTTAAGAGATTTTAATCATAAAGCATAGTCAATACATTTTTAATGAAAAATGGTCTTATTGTTAGATTAAATTCATGTTTTTGACATTTAGTTCTTATGTGTTACTTTGTTATGAATGAGAAGGCTGGTATTTGTGTTTCAAACTTTTTTTTTTTAATCTATATATTTCATTTTGTGCTAAATCATCATTATAAATTATTGAGTGCAAAATAAGTTTAACAACTTTTTATAATTGCTTTCTATTCGGCAAAATCTGTGAAATTCAAAGGCGAACAATATCAGCTCAAATCTGACTTTGAAATAGTTTATTAAAAGTAGATATCTTAATAAGAAATGAATTCTAAATGCATATTCAATACGAAGTGTTAGGTGATTGCTTTCTCAGCTCTTTATTTCTTTATAAAAATGCATTAAATCAGTTTCGTAATTAAGTGTTATATACATGATAACAACTTTAACAAATATTTTTTTTATCTTGATCTTGTTCATATGGTACAATATTCAATGTTTTTTTTTTATAGTATTAAGTTCAATTCAGAAAATTATTTAGGATTTTCTGATGAGCCGAGAGATTTTAAAGTGAAATTTTCTATTTGAAGATAATTTTTCAGGGATATCCAATTTGGGAGGGGGTGGACATGAAAATCTCAGAAATAAGAATACATGTTTATGTTTTGTCGCTCTGTGTAGGTCAGATCATTTGCAGCTACCAAATTTGACTCTTATATATCTAAACAGGTGGGAATTGAAACTTCATTACAATTGTATACTTATTTAGTTTCTAAAAATAAAAAATAAAGCGGAATTTCAATATTTTTTGTGATAGCATCCAAAAATAAATTTAATGCTTTTTTATTATTTAAAAAGGAAATTAGAAAAACAAATCTTGAATGATATCAATTTAATAAAATAGTGCAAACTTTCTTTGAATTTTTGCAATCTTTTAAAAGTGATTTTTGCTTAATTTCTAAGAGATTATTTTATTGCCCTGAAATTCAAACTAAATTTATTGCTTCATCAAACAGGCAATCATCTCATGCTTTTTGTCATGATTTAAATCTAAAAAAGGATTGTGTTTCATATTTTGATAGTTTACTAGGGGAATAAAAAGTGAAGTTGTTAATTCTACCAAATTAAGAAGGTATGTGATGAGCTCATTTATATATTTAATAATGCTGTGATGACATAAGATTGGTTCCCATTAATTCAGTTTATATAAGCAATGGAAAAACAGGGTTAACAATTTAAATTGCACTACATTAATGTCTGACAGTCTGATGGAATTGCAAGTGTGGAATTACATCAGAACAAATAAACTCAAATTTTAAATATAACCAGTAATCCTTGGCAAACCAACCATCACCAAAATCGACTCTTGTGAAACAGATATATTTGAATGCTGTAGCATGGAATTGAAAGAAATATTTTTAAAAAATTGAATTCCGCTGTTCCTTTATTAAGTAACATTATAAAATGAATAAATGGTTTTGCACGAGAGTTTTCTCCCTGAAGACATTTTTCAAAACTGCATAATTAGTAAAAAAATTAGTTATTGATATCCCATGTTTGGAGAATTATTCTCGCAAATACTGACACACACACACAAAAAAAAGGCAATATATTTACACGTTTCTTTGAACTATATTTTAATCTATTTAGACATTCACCATTTTAAACATATTAAATATTGAAATCTAATAAATTACACATAAAAACATGCCTAAACCATATGTTTGCATTCTTTAATAATCATTGTCCTGTGTGTAACACATTATGCTAGCATATTAGCTGTGATTTTCTTGTTCCCTTTAAGGTGCTGTACAAGCAAATTGTCCTTCCTCTCTGGACAATTAAACAAAAATAAATACCAAAAAAAATGTTCACAAAGGTCTTTTCCAATCTTAAAATATAAATATGATATATTTATCTTCAATATGAAAGTTCCATCGGCCTTTTAGTGAGACATCAGATACGAGACGACCAATACAGTAAGCTGTCTTGTATATGATGTCTTAGCAGTGTGTTTTGGAAATGGATTTGCAGTGCAGATATGATCTGCATAATCTAATCACAGTATAGTTGATAGCACCATCTCGAAAAAGCACTTATAATACTTCAAAATGTACGTTAAACTAAACTTTGTTGCAAAATTTATAGATCATTTTTTTTCTCTCACTCTCTTTTGTATAGTATCTCTAAGTTAATGGAAAGAAGTAAGAGTTATTATGATGTCTATGCATGATTTTTGATCTGATTCATTTTAAAAAATGAGATTTTTTATGTAATATCTAAATTATGAGGCTGTTATTAGACATGAACAGTACATTAAACCTGCAATATATTTATGTCCTCTGTGAAAAAATAAGTTTATTGCTTTAAAAATACATATGGCCATATTCTCTAATAATTTGATATAAATAAGTTTTAAACTTTAAGTTCCAGTGCTACTTCTTGGGAAAAATATTAATATATATAATGTAGTCTATCTGTAATCTTCACTATCTCAGACTTGAATCTTTTTTACTTATATAACATATTGACATACTGATTCACATTTTTGAGACTAGATTTCTTGATTTGTTTAAAATTATTATTAACAAGCATTATTATTATTATTATTCAAATCTAAATAGTTGTGTTAACAAATTTCAGGTTGTAGCACTGTTATTATTTCAACATTAGTGACTGAATGCAGTTATTTTTAATTCATTCAAATTAATCAGAACCTTATAACAACAGAGCTTTTAAAATAAATTTTTTAATCAAAATTTCTTAAAAATAATTTGCAAACTTTTATGTCTTGAGATACATTTAAATAATGAATCCGATGTTAAAAATGCATTAATTCCAGGTCTGGTTAAGATACTTGCAGTATTTGTTAAAAAAGTTAAATATGACTAGGTCATTAAACGATTTTTTTTTTATGGGTCTAGTTAGCAAATTCAGTGTCTTCTGCATACACATAACAGCTGATTAATTTTATTGCTTATTCCATTTTATAATCTTTAATATTATAATTATATATTTTTAATTTACTTCAATTAACTACTCTGTCATGTAGTTAATATTGTAGAAATATCTCTGCAAATATAAACATGAAAAATTATAAAAGTGCATTTTATTTATTTTTTAAAAAACGTTTCATTTTTGCTAAAATCGTTTTCATTCTGTTAATGCTCAATGAATTTTTTTAATTTCAATTATAGATTTTAAATTGTAATTTTTGGAAATGTGTGACATTTCTTTTTCATTTGTTTGACTTTGCAAATAATTTGTCAGTAGAAGGAGTAAAATAAAAAATAAAAAAATAGTACATTTTTAATGAATTTTGATTTATTTCTCTGAGTTGTTTTTATTCTAAATTTCTTTGCCATAGTTACTTTTGAATTTGAAATGTTTTATTTGTGGTTTCTAAAAAATGTTTATGCAGTTTCTAATTCATTATTTTTTTTCCTATTCTATGTTTTAAAAATTATATTGCTTATATTTTTGTCTGCATACCATGCATTTTTTCATTTTGGGTTGAATATAATGCATGCATACTGTTAACAACCAGTAGGCAATAAAAGATTCAATGTTGCTTTCCATACATTTTCTTCTGTCTCACTTACATTATTTTACTTTTCAATCAAAAATTGGAGACAATAATTTCAAAAGTAGCTTTTTTTCAACTTTTTTAAATTTAAATGAACTGGCTCTTTTATCCCATTAGTTTCCTGCTATAGGAATAACTCTCCTGACATAGCTGCAAAGATAGGAAATAACTTTATTCGATACAATCACCCATTCTGTATATAAGACATTTTCTTTTTATCAATTAGCTATTGTTTTATAAAAGATGGTGAGGAACACTGAAAAAATTAATAAAAATATACCTTAAAATCCATATTTGGAATTATAATTATTTATAAAATCTTCATTTAAATAATGTTATTAATAAGAATATATTGAAATTATTATGATTAAGAAAAATATTTTATTAACTTAGTCATAAACTATTTAAGATAAATTTCAATAATGAAATTGATTCGAATGGCCTGTCGCAACATAGTTTTGGGTAAACAGTTTGTGGAACCCTCGTTGATTTGATCTCATGTTCTCAAATTGTCTGTTAATAGACATTTTCCTTTTGCTTACAAGTTAACTTTAAAGAAATATATTTGTTAATAATTAACATTTTATACATTATTTCACTGTCAGGTATTTGATTTTCAATTATCAGTTTATAATTTTTTTCCCTGTCTTATTTTGCAGGAATAGTTGCATAAATTTATTTTTATATATTTGTTATTAACAAAAATATATCCAAAGGAAGAAACTTAACAAAAGAACAACTTATTTACAAAAATAAAAT
>JAPMOQ010014529.1:0-10387 GCA_026543055.1 Argiope trifasciata
AAAAAATCGATTATAACTATTTTATATTCTTTTTATACGAGAATTAAAATTTCAGTTTTGTTTCTACTTTTTCAATTCTTACAATCAGTTCACACTCTCCCTATGTACTTTTATTTTTATATTTAGTTCAAATTTTCTGTCGTTATAAAATACTTATTCGTCTACTCAAGTTCAAATACATTTTTTATTATCATGTAGTGGAATGAAACTCGATGTTCATACACTTTTTTTTCCAATAGTGATTCCTTCATTTAATTCAGTTTTAATTCTTTAATTAGAGTTTCAGCAGTTTGTAATGGAAATTGAAATCCACAGGCAGTAGCTCAAACGGTAAAATGCAAGGATTTCAGTACATTTTCAAGTAAAAGTGAAGAATGCGAGTTCGATTCTAACGAATGTCAATCATTTTTTGGCAATTATTTAATAAGAAACTAAAATTAAAATCATCTTTGTTGACCTAATTAGGAATTGAATAATTTTTACTTGTTATTAATATTACTTGTTTTTAAATTATAGTTACTATGTAGAATAATTGTTACAAACAGCGAATTAATTTGAAACATTGACGTCTAAGTTTCGAATAGATTTCATTCAATTGTAGATGATATATCAATTATTAATATTTAATTCCGGTTTTACTAAAACCTTGTTCACCTATTGTTGCCCATCTTGTTTCACCAATATAATAGAAAATAAAGAAAACCTTCCGATAAGTCCCCATTAATCCTATACTTACGGTCCATTTCAGAAATATGAATTGAAAATTGAAGACGGAAACAGATAGAGGAGAAATTGAGGAAGGGGGAGAGGGAACCCAGCTGGAGTGGTTGTTCGTCATTGTTCTCGCACACTCTTTGATAAAGGTGTTATCCCAGAGAGCATCTTTCATGGCTTTTGTTTGCAAAGGTTAGGAAAATTAAACTTTGATGTGAATTTAGCATTTTTACTAATTCTGTTATGCCATTCTTTGTAAGTTGTTTGGAGTTTAATTCATGGCATGAAATAGTATACAAAAAGCAAATTTATGTTTTAGGGCACGTTTTTATCAGCTGATTGACACAATACAGCATTTTAATCGCAACATTTCATAATAAATTTGAACTAATTAAGTCAGTGTCTTTGAATTATCGCATTTACACTGAGAGTACAAACAGATAATCAACTTCTTTGATTAGGTTCAAAATTCGATTGTTATCTACACTACATGTTAAATTTGTCTGCCGAATTTTGACTATCTTGCTCTCTTCACTGTAAAATTGTCTCTTGCTAGCATATTTTCGAGATGCCGAACTGTACTTAGACTGAGGAGATTTTATTCAAAATTTAATAGAAATCTACGAATTTAGTGTACAACTCTATACCCAATTTAATCCAACTAGATCAAAGCGCTTTTGAGTTATCTTTGCCATAGACACACGAAGCTGACATTTTCTAATAATGAGTTCGAATTAAAGGTCTAAAACGTGGAGATTCCTCAAAATATCGATTTTTTGCGATTTTAATATTTTTTTTCCATACTTCGTATTTGGAAAAATAAAAACAATACACATAGAGTAACCGTTATTATAAACATCAACTTTTAGGTCCCTTGAAACAGGAAAAAAAATTCCTTTGTCACTTCTGCTGGTAGAATCAGGGGTGGGGGGACTCTTGCGTTTAAGTAAACATGCATAAAAGAAAAGTACAAAGCTTTAAAATAATATCACTGAGAAAATAGTTTTAAATTGCCTTCTTCAAATAGTCAATTCATATATCTATCTCTATCTATGAGCCTTCCCTTGCTCACGATGTCCTAAAGCTGTTCATAAGCGGTTGAATTCTAAAAATTTATATACGAACTCAACGCATTTGAAACTTATTTCACTAACAATAATGCTTTGAAAACGGAGGTTTATTTCCCCGTTTTGAGAACATATACAATAGCGCCAACTGTAGTTTTTCTTAATATTAGACTTTCAATCATGAAATATATATCCCCAAAATAATACATTATATTGGAAAATACTCGAAAGGGGACGATAGTATGCAGAGAGCATTGAAGTTAAATTTGACATTAACCCAACGAAGATAAGTAACGGTACAATTTCCGATTTTAAAAAGAAATCAAACTGGATGAAGATGGCTGGCGAAAAATTATCCACTCGGCTTCTATTTTTTGTTAGAATCTTGCTTAAGCTCATTTATCATGGAGTTACTATTACCTCATGGAACAAATGCTAACTGTTTTAAGCAATATACTAAGGAATAATTGAGGATATTCAGAAAAAAAATTGTATTTGGATAAGACAAGCAATAAAATGTATAGTTCATCCTTTTCAGCCGTACTTTCTTGTCCGTGAAAATTTGTCTTCTCTTTTTGCGCTGCATTAGAATAAACAAACACATTAAGTAAGTAAACATCTACAAAGCATTTAAAAGTTTTAAAATGCAGAAAAACGCTTGAAATACGTTAAGGCCGCCCGACAGAAGTTACACTTGAACGCGCTACAGAAGACAAAGAGGTTAAAATAATCATGCAGAAATGTATCTGCAGTACGATTTTTTAGGAATCACTGCCTTTTTAATTCATTATAAATACTCTAACACAGAAATTAGCCTTAGAAGGAAATTGCACCCTTACTTATCTTCCAGATAAACACACACACACACACCTACTGACCACGTATCAGTCGCATTCAGCTCATAAAATTCAGTGTCTGCATGCGAGAGATACGGGTTTATAAGTGCCTTATTTCGGCTATTTCAAACTCCTCCTTTTTCTTTTGCTGGAGGATACAATTACCATTAGAAGTATACACAGTTACCAATTTGCATTAACATGAAATGTGGAATAAGAAATACAGGAAATATTTGAGAAGTTCATAAGATTGTCCAGTTCAGTGACATTTCAATAAGTTCTTACTCAGTCCGGATGGAAAAGGAAAATATTAGACTCAATTAGATACACTGAGATGTTCAAAGTTTCATTGAAGACAAACAGGAAGGCACCATGACCAGTTAATGAGGGATCTCCAGTATTGTGACATAAACTACAAAATATTTTTACGACAGATATATTGAAGCTTATAGAAGCGACTGAACACTAGACCATACCAGGGTAATTTGAGAATGCATTATGATGTTCTCTGGAAGTCTCACAAGCACAGGCAAACGCTATTAAGTTTTCTCTGCTGTTACAGAATTTGTCAAGTTCAATTCGACGGCGTTTGTTGGAATAGGAAAACTCATGAAAGAAATAAGTCAAAATGGCAAAAGTTCACTGAAAGGTTCTAAGCCGACATTAATTGGTACATGATAAATCGATGATAAAAGTCGAGTCAAGTGATTCACAATATCCATCAACACTTCCAGAAGCATCTAAACAGTAGGAAACTCCAGAAATGGCTGAGAATGTGTCACGGTGTCCTCTTTGCCGTGCAAACGTCAAAAATGGCCATTGGGTTTATCTGCCATCTTGAATTCTTGAGAGCAGATCTCGCCAAAGCAGGAGGGATGACAGTCCATCAGAAGAGTTGTTTATGAAAGAAAAAAAGGAAATTACGTTTATTTAAAAATGTTCAGAAAGAAATTCAACTAATAATCGAAAAAAAATAACATGTAAGAAACACATAAAACTTTATAAGTTTGCTGCAGCATGAATCCTCTACGATTCATACTTGCTTTCTAATTCTAGTCCTCCTACATAACAATTTCTGAATTGTAAAATTTATCTAATTAGAAATACTACCACCAACCACACGTACAAGTTGTTCCAGCATTATAAAGCATTTTATTTTCACCTTACAACAATTTAAAATATTTTTTTAAATTTTTACTTTCTACTTCATTTTTTCTTCATGTTGCAATATGTTGAAGTCTGGGCAATATATCCTCTTGAAAATCTTACATGCTAATAGTAAAAAGTACAAAGAAAACCGAAAATTTACATAATCTTACTTCTTATATAAGAATAAAACAAAAGCAGTCTAATCATCTAAAAAATTCATTCACGAGATTTTGACGGATTTCCAAGTTTCTGATTTCCTCAAGTGCATATTTTTTTTAAAAATAATGTTCCCCTATTAACATGACAATTCAAAGCCCTATGAGCAGGATAGATAAAATTTGGTATGTGGTCTTTACACTAAATTAGAAGATTTCAATCAAAATTTGAAAAAAAAAAATGTCCATCTATAAAAAGAATATTCTTTTGAGTGTAAGTAAACATGATGATATCTAAAATAAAAACCAATCACTAAACGAGATTTCAAATTACTTCATTGGATGCTTTTAAGAGCTGTATTTCAATGCCTCGGTAATTAATGAAGCAGCAAATTGTTATTAAAAATATTCTGGATACAGTTCACAAAAACAAAAATGCATAAGAAATAAAGAATAGTCATCAAACAAAGCTCAATCTATCACAAAAATAGGCTTAACTTTCAGGTGGTTATTCGCTTTAACTTATGTATGCTGATATCTCTCTCGTAATTATTAATGTCACAAAAATGATTTTTGCATTTATTCAAAAAATTGACTTTTTTAATGATATCAATTTAATATCTGAGCAGTGATTTAATTATTTTTAATAAGTTTTCTAATGTTATACACAATTTGTAACTATTATTTTTTAATATTATATTAAATTCAAATTCATGCTATCAAATTATTCAATCGCGCGCTTTCGACCATATTTAAATTAGAATGAAAATGCTCAATTGAGACATTAATTCCCAAGTACGATTTTTAGTTTTTTTCCATAATATATGCAATTTTTAATTTGCATAAGTAGCAATATGTTTTAATTTATTCAGTTAAATTATGTTTTTTTATTCAAATAAAAATAAATACGCATTCTACTTTAAAAAAAATCAATGATTTGAGCAGAACAAGCTAATCGCCAATGGCGGAATGAATGAAACACACATTTGTGAAACAATTAAATTTAAAAAAACCTTTGACCTCTAATGCCAATTCGCAAAATTCTATTTTGTATGAGTAAAGTATTATCTTTGTTAGTAATAAGAGTGAAAAAAAGAATATCACTGCTTTCTAACTTCAATGTAAAGTGAAAAAAACTAACTTTGTGTATTCATATAGCAAATAGATTTATCAACACGAGTTTCTCATGGAAAATGTATCAGTTTTCCTAATAATTTTGGTTGAATTCTTTCCAGCCAAATCGGGATAACAATCGTCTATTTCTAATTTCGTGTTAGATCAAAGCCAAACGCATCAAGAAATTTTTTTAACATATATCCAAGATTAAAAAGAGCGCGTGCAGGCTACCGATAAGATAATTGTTAAATAACCTAAAAATATCTTCCATTGAATTCAGATAACACTATCGATTATATAAATGAATAAGATAATCACAAAACTAAAAGATAATTAAATGAACTTTAATACATAGATTTAACATCAAAAGTTTAGATTTGTACCGATTGATAGATCGATACACCAAGCAGTTGCTGCTCTAATTTTCCATGCCCATGAAGGCGAAAACACCAAAAAAAATTGATTTAAGCAAATAAAATTTTGTATGCAATCTTATGATAATAATTATAATTCTGTGTCGCATTTTAGTTTCAATCTCTCGCATAATCAGGTACACTTATTGTTCGTTATCTACCAATATCAATAGCATTCGCTAGAAATGCAGTCGAATGTCTTCTCTAAGCCACCATTCCAGAAAGTGCAACATTTTATTTTATTTTAATTATTAAAAATACCTACAAAATGTTATTATGATGTAGATTCATTTTCAGAGTAACTCGACTTAAGACAGCTGCATTTACTTATTTTTCGGTATAATAAACCGGTTCATGTACTAAAGTGAATACCTATGCATCGAATTATCTTTATGACTGCAAAGTGTTAAATGTCGGTGTAGCTAGTAGAATGTCGGTTCCCGGAGTATAAATAATTTAAACCTTTAAGCCACTGGCAAATTTCTGACTTTTCAACAAAAAACATTCCAACACACAAAACTTGCATTTCTTTTATTTCGAGCGTTTAAAGTAGTTATAAAAATATAAAGTAACTGAAAATAAATAAGACGAAATATAAACTATCAGAGTTATCCAAATAAAACATCTATCTGTATTCAAGTCAGGATTATCAAATAAGCTGTTTAGGGTAACTTTGGAGGGCTCTAAAAGCTTGGAATTTTTATCATTTTCAGTTAATTTGTTTCCATGACTTTATATGATTTCTAAAGCTAAATTATATTTCTTATTTAAGTTTCAGAATATTACACTTAATTTTTTCCCCAAATTTTCAATTGTAATTTTTTTTCTTCTTTTTTGCAATTGGTTAACTGATTTAAAAACCAGCAGCTCTGAAACTGTTTTATTTTGGAACATTTAGATTGAAAATTCTTGCTTCTGTTTTTACCTTTTTGTCCAAAACTGTTTTTGCAATCTATTTATTTAAAATCAGATAAACAAAGCAGCCAGCGGCCTCAGTCAAGGATTCGATATCGCCGATTTTCATTTTATTTGAAAACTCTAGATCTCTAAATGTGTCAAAAAGGATTACCTGCTCTCCAGGACAATTCATTTTTGAGAGAAATCGATGAAAAATACTGTTTAACTGTACAATTATCTAAGGGAAAATACGAGGCAGAATTTGAAAGCTCTAAACACTGGCCCCAATTCGAAAATTTTACTTTCATATAAAGATTTCATGCCTTCAAGATATATCAATATGTTTTCATATTCACTTAAAATTTTTTAACCATTTTCATTTCCGGGTCGACTGGCCACTCTTAAATCCTACTTCGATTCATATACGTAAAAGGAAAAACGTTTTAGGCTTGGCACATGAAATTTAGTACGTGTATTTGATATCAAATTTATAGACTTCTGTTAAATTTTAATCGAAACCCATGCTGAGGAAACTCAACTATTTGCCCAAACACACGCGACAACTATTATAAAATGCAACGAACTAGATAAATAAAATCATGCATAGTTTTCGAAACTAAAACGTGATTCTGTATTAAATATTAAACCAAATCTGTTAAAAAGTGTATTGTTACTTATCTGACTTCTACTTTTCCAAGTACGTAAACGCGATATTTCAAAAATGCAATATTTTAGATCAAAGAGATTTGGTATTTTCTCTTCTTACTAAAATTATAGTTCGCATCAAATTTTTGTTTAATTGGTCAACAAAAAAAGCGACCAAACTGCATTATCTTTTCTTCACTGTACAATGAAAAGAACAAAATATTTACATTCAGAACTCGGGAGGGGGGGTTCGACTGCTTGCGGCATTCAGAAAACGGTGCTCAAAGTCCACAATTTTTCGAGTGTTTTTTTTTTTTTGGAGGGGTAGGGTGATTACATCTTTATTATGGTTTAGTTTAGTTTAGTTATATTAATGTCCCATTTTGATCTTTATTACGGAGAAATCAAAAAGATGTGGGGAGAAAGATCCTGCTGGGTTTTTTCTAGGTTGATTTTGATTATTGGCTTTAATTTTTAATTAATATTAAAAAAACATAGGGAATGGATTAGATGAAGCAGCCAGTAATCTTTATACTTTTGCAAATACGTTTCCTCACACACAAACTTAATGCCTTTTATCAAATGGAGAACTTAACCTCAGCTGAAATCACTGTTCTGTAAATGTTATATGATATCAAAACTCTAAAAAAAGCAGCTATTTTCTTTTTGGTCTCATTTCAATCTGCTTTTTTTTATATACATGGATAAGCTTAATTGCCTTCTTAGTTGGGGTATATAACTTCACTACCTTCAATGTAACAAAGCTCTTTAATATTTGGCGTTTGGTAATTAATCTTAAAAAAGGAAACTTTTATCTTTATTATCCAACATTTACACATCTACGATGATCTACTGTTTCTTATTTAAGTCGTATAACTGAGACTGCATTTTATTTAATATTAAGGAAAGACCTGATTTAGGCTAATTATATTAATGTACATTTTTGAAGTAACAATTTGCAATTCCATTCGGATAGGCTACACTTCCTTTTTCAAACTTTTGTGGCTCATTAACAGAATGGAACTAGATTCTGGACGTCAGATTTAACGGTGCTTTAGAGGAACAGGAATGTATAATCTGAAGTTCTGTAATTGAAAGCCGAAACATAACAATATTTGAAACCAAAATATCTGAATACTTAAGAATAAATAATTGGTTCGTAAATCACACAATTTTTTAATCTTGAATTTTACTAACACCATGAATGATACAAACAGCAGGGTTGCAAAAAAATGTTCTCTTCATTTCTAAAAAAATAATAGAATCATAGCCTATTGCTAATAATATAAACAACGCTGACTGAATATATGTATACGGTAATTGAAAAGCGCAACAAATTAGATAATTTGGTTTACCATTTTATTACTATAATCGTTCTTTAGGTTAAATTACGACTTTAATGGGTTGAAAAAAATTAGTTTAAAATGCATAATCAGTTTTATTCGTCACACTACATGCTCAAGTGTGGGGTTCTGAAAATAAAAATCTAAGTACTTTCGGGGTTCAAAGATCACAAATGTAAGTAGCAGAAAGGGTTGCCGAAAGAATTTTTTTGAAACATTAAACAATCTTTAAGTAACAAGAGGCAGGATGGTATAAAATGAATAGAAAAATTATGTTTTAAATTTATTAAGGAAACGAACCGAACAAGCTAACAGCGTATTAAAGAGTTTCAATTTTTATTTTGACGAAATGAAGAAATTTAATTTTGAACAAATTATAAGAAGCAGAAAAAGTATTATTTAAATATAGTACTCCAATTTAGAAATTTAATACCGTATTTTATTGGGGAAAACATTTCAGAAAATGTATTCACCAATGCATCTGAGCTGAAAAACAAAAATTAAAAACATTATAATACATATCAGATTTCGCAATCACAATAACACTACATTCACAAGAAACTCCATTCACAATATACATATGCAAAAATTGATTTTTAACATAGTTGCAGAACTATGCACATAGAATGCCTTGGAATTCTATAACTTCATATCACCGCAATGATTCCGATTTTCCATACGTCCGCGAATGTCGGCTTCGTGTGATTTCTTCGTGTGATATCAGATTCAACCGACGCGACGGTCCTTTCGAGAATGACAATGCGAACCCTACACTGCTCGGTAGGGAATGATAATTGTACCTGCTTCCCGACTTAACAGATGGAAAGAGGCTGAAAAGATAATACTGCACAAGAATGAAGTGAATGCGAATGATATATTTTGTTGCAAATATATCAACAACCCTAGTAAAATGAACAGGAGGCAGTTAAGGTTGGTGACTACTTTGAAAAGTTTAGTTATATTAATGTCCCGTTTTAAAGCAATACTAGAACTATTCCGGGACGGATCTCGTCATTTTGAACCGCTATCAGATGACTAGGACGACACCTGAGCTGACACCATCTTATCCACACCACTCCAACGGGAAGTATTTAACGCTCACTTGAACAACTTACATGGCTTTTCTTCAGTGGAATCGGGATCTCGAGCCTTAAACCTTCTGGTTCGAAAGCTGTCACCTTACCAACAGGCCCTGGTTACGTTGAAAAGTCGATTTTTTGCGTAAATGTGAAATTAGTTTTATTTAATTTTCTTATTTTTTGAAAAATAACACTAATTTTTATAATTGCATTACATACATTTTAATGCTATATCACATCTTTAAAAGGTATTTTCTCAATTTCTTATAAAAAAAACCGCACAAATTAAAATTAATGCACATTTTCTGCTAAAATTTTGTGTAGTAATTTCTTAATACGTTCTGCAAATCCTGGAGTAGAGCATAAAATAATCTGTTCATTTAAAAATATTCTACGGTTATTTTATTGCTTCACGAAGAGGAAAAGAAAAATTAAAACATTTCATGTTACTTGTCAGTCAAACTTCAATATTTAAGATTATTTTTTTTTTAGTTCAGAAGCTTAATAATATATATATTAGGCTATATGCAAAATTTTAAGTTAATAATTTGATGAACCTCTAAACTAAAAGATTTTTGCATTATTACTTTTTTTTAACTAAAAAGCATTTTTTCGAAATATTAAAAAAAAATTTAGTAACTTAATTCATATTTGTGTTTCATAGTTTTTCAATCCTTTTTTAGAAAGAAAATCCAAAAATGTAACTGCTGTTCGTTTCAGTACTCTAAGACGATTACTTTTCGACGATTCTATTTCACTAAAGGGAGACGCGGTGGGATGAGCATGTTTCCGGAATTCTTGGTCATTCTTTGATTTTCGTCTTATTCGATACGCTCATTCAATTTTTTATATTATTTTAAATTATATTATTTTATTTTAATTCAGTCAGCAAGTAATCAGAATTTACATTATCGTTATATGTAAGCATCTCCTTTCATCTTTCCTCTCGACCTTATTTTGATCAATTAAACCC
>JAPMOQ010014534.1:0-41082 GCA_026543055.1 Argiope trifasciata
GTGTGTGTGTGTGTGTGTGTGTGTGTGTGTGTGTGTGTGTGTGCAAATAGATAGATAGATATAGGGAGAATATGAACTAATAGTAGGAATTGGAAAAAGAGAAGGAAACCCGTTTAGGTCAAATGAAAGTCAGAATTACTTGTCAGTTTTTTGCCAACGCAGTTCAAAATCAATGTTTTCAATGACGGCTTAACATGATTTTTTTCCCTAAAAACTTTTCTGATAACTATTAAAATTGACAAAATTTTGATTTAAAAGTGGAATTATTTCTGAAATATTATAAGAACGGCCGGCTAAATACTGATATGAATACTAACAGTTAGGCCAATTAAATACTTTATGTAACTCCACTCTTCTCTTTAACGTACTGTTTAAGAGTTCTTTAGCAGCCAATCTTGTTCTTCAAAAACTGCACTTAAAACAATTATTCGGTAATATAAAAAAATTCAATTAATTTCCGACTTGGGTCTACAAAGAAAAACTTTATTTTAGTTACTTTTTATTAAATAATTATAGATAAAGCTAATTATAAAAAAAATTATTGATTTTCACAAGAATTGAATTCGCATTCTTCACCTTCGTGCGAAAAATACTGAAATCCTTGCATTTTACCGATGGAGTTACTGCTCGTTGATTTCAATTAAAAAAAGAGAATTTTTAATACTATTTAATAGAAATATTATACTTAATAAAAATTTTTAATACTTTAAAAATTAATGAAATTAAATGAATGAATGAATATTTGAAAAAAAAAGTCTATTTATATCGAGTGTCGTCCACTACAAGTTAAAAAAATATGTTGAACTTGAGTGGATAAATTTTTTTTCCCAAAAAAACTTTCTGATAGCTATTAAAATTTTAAAAAAGTTCCTTGAAAAGTGGAATTATTTCTGAAAGATTATAAGAACGGCCGGCTAAATACTGATTAGAATACTAACAGTTAGGCCTTTTAAAAACTTTATGTAACTTTTATCTT
The DNA here is from genome assembly GCA_026543055.1 of Argiope trifasciata. Classification (NCBI taxonomy): domain Eukaryota; kingdom Metazoa; phylum Arthropoda; class Arachnida; order Araneae; family Araneidae; genus Argiope; species Argiope trifasciata. The sequence goes on from JAPMOQ010014534.1 coordinate 977, forward strand.
TTCTTTAATGCACTTTTTAAGAGTTCTGTAGCAGCCAATCTTGTTCTTCTAAGACTACTTAAAACAAAAAAGGCGGAAAACCATACTTCAAGAATATAATTTCTTCCTTTTCATCCAAAGAATAAACGAATAATCATCATGCTCTTTGTGTTAACCTTGAAAAACCGTCAGTGTCATAATTGTTACCAATATGCAGATTCCGGTCACGTTCTTGAACATCGTTCATGAACGTTCATCGCCATGAAGCAGACACAGAAAGTAGCAATAATAATAAAATAATAATAACTTGTCCAGAATTTTTATGCCGGAAAGAAAGTGAAACTTGTCTCCAGATGCAAATTCGACCCTCGTCGTCTGCTGTAATTTGTGAAAAATGTGGTTTGAAATTTTGAAATCCGATATGAAACCTTGTCGTCCGTTTCTAACCCTGGTTGAAATAAGTCAAGGGGAAGTTAAACCAGGGGCGTTATTCGTACATCCCGGTTTAAACTTTATTCTAAATACGTTTTAGTACATTAGAGTTGAGTTTCGAAGTATATGTTGCTGCTCTTAGCAAGTGTGAATTGCACCAGGAAATCTACTTGCGTTTAAAATGGCAGGCACGGCCATGGTGAGTACATTTTAAACATTTGGAAATGTACAGATATCATTATGTACGATTCGTACGTCAATTTATGAAACAAATATTTAAATAGCTACTTTATATTGTTAGATATTATATTATTATTTACTAACCACCTTTGTTGCCTACTTACTCGCTGGAGTGAATGTTCGTTAAAAATTTGTTAAATGTTTTGAATAACTTGGTCTCTTCATAACTATTCAGCAAAATATTTTTGTGCTTCAAATTTTGGTAGTTATAGAACTCATAAAATTATAGAAACTTCAAGCCCCTTTCTTTTATTGTATTATTATTTATCTAATTTTCTATCAGAACTCCTAAAATTTGAATTTTTTAAAATGAAAGTGATTAAATTTTAATTAAAAGGGTTGTTTTTTTTTGCTGAAATCAAGTATGTTTTTTTGAAAAATATAAATGCAGAAAATAGAATCATTTTGTCCTATATGTATTACTGTATAATTTAAATAATATTTCAAAGATTATTAATTCAATAAACATTTATCTGAGTCGTTAAAAATTCCATTTTTATTTTTATTTTCAAAAGAATTTAAATGACGTAAATAATAATTTTTTATACTACTTCGATCAATATACAGTAAACTCTCGCTACAACGATACCCGATACAACAATAACTCCCTCTACTACAATAATGTTTTGTGGTCCCGGTGATTTTGCATATAAACTAATGTTAATCTCCCCTCAATATTGCGATATTCTCTAGAACATTAAACCTCTGTAAAACGATTTTTTCAATCTAAATTTCAGAATTGTTTTCTCCCTTTATAGTAATATTTTGATTTTCAAATGCTTCTTTTTTTTTCGTTTTCTTTTGTTATTTTTTCCGTCTATTAAGACTCATTGTGGATATGTGGAAGTTGGTGGGAAGTAACAGAAAAAACCATTCGAAATTGCTGGAAAAAGGCTGGTCTTTGTGTTATGGAAGATAAGAAATCTGATAATAATGAAAATTCCATAGACAATGATCTCTCAGATGATCAAGAATGTGTTTTGCATATCAAAAAATCCGTATCCCAACTTGAAGAAACAAGCGGTAAAAAGTTTGGAATTAGTATAGAAGACTATTTATCAGCAGATGATGATCTTATGGTTTTCGCAGGAGTTACTGATGAAGATATTCTCTCTGAAATTACTGATGAGATAGGAAACAATGATGAAGATGATATTGATGATGATGATAATACAGGTCCATCGCCGTCCTTATTGTCATCCCAGGAAGCTCTTCAATCTGTGAATTCTCTACGGACATTTTTTTCAAGCCTTCCGTCGACAAATGAAGACATTTTCGTGCACTAGACTCAATGCACACAGTATTGGTGAACTTAACAGTTAAAAAAATGAATAAACAAACAAAAATATTGGATTATTTTCAATAAAAAGTGTTTTCGGGTATGTGAATATTTTTGCGCTTATTTTCTGAATTTATCTTATTTATTTATTTTTTTAGTATTTAAACCACTATTCTTAGTATTTTACAAATTAATTTCTTCTAAATATAGACTTAAAATAATAATAAAAAAAAACTCTTATTAAAGGCTCAAAATATGTGGGCCCTCGATATAACAATATGCCTCTCTACAACAATATATTTATTTGGTCCCTAAAATATTGTTGTAACGAGGTTTCACTGTATATGTTTAAAAAATTAGTGAATCTAAACTTTATTGGGTTCTTTAATACCAAGGAATCATTCTGCAAAATATTCTTGATGCTTCAAATTTTAAATAACTAAATAAAAACGTTTATCTACTCTGAGATCATATTTGATAAATTATGAATATTACAATTTTAGAGCAATCAATATTTTCATAAGCTTAGATCAACACGCCTTGGTAAACTCTAGGCACTGATTGGCATATCTCCTTTAAGATGATTGATGGAGATGTGTAAAGAGAGTAAGAATCAATTTTTCATGACTGCCTTAGTTTTAGTCGCAGTAGAATGAAAGTCTCGTTTTTTCCCAATTCCTACTATTTGTTCATTATCTCCTTATATATATTTATTTATAAATCTTGTTCAAATTTTTCAGTCTCTAATGAAATTCTTTGTATTCATCCACTCGAGTTCAAATACATTTTTTTTTTAAAATTTGCACTCGATGAAACTCGATGTTTATACAGTTTTGCTTGAATGAACGTTTCGGCTTTTTATTTTCAATTTCTACTATTAGTTCGCTCTTTTTCTATATTTATTTATATAACTTGTTCAAATTTTAAATCGCTAATAAAATACTTTTTATTCATCCACTCGAGTTCAGATACATTTAAAAAAAATTGCAGGGGATGACACTCGATGTTTATACAGTTTTTTAAAATATTAAACCATTCATTAAATTTAATTCATTTTCAATACTTTAATCAGAGTTTTAACAGTTTCTAATGAAAATTGTAAATCAATGGACAGTAGCTCAATCAGTAAAACGCAAGGATTTCAGCATTTTTCACGTGAAGGTCAAGAATGCGATTTCAAATCTTGTAAAAATCAATAATTTTTTTGATAAATTAATTAATTTTAGTTTCATATGAGTGAAAAAAAAATCTCTTATATAAGATATTTAGCGCAATAGTTAACTTTGTGTGAACCATCTTTAAGAAAAATAAGTAAATAAATGTATATAAAATAAAATAAAATATGAATATAAATAAATAAACTAAAACAATAAAGAATATACATTAGAGTCCATTATCCGGCACAAAAAGCTAGATAAAGAGTTCTTTTTGCAATTTTTTTCTTATACTCTCACAGAATATTGTCCACTTTTAGCAGTGCAGAATTTTTTGTGTATATTTTAAAGAACTCAGGCAATGATAAAGTCCATTTAAAGTACGCAATCGGTATTCACTATGTCTTTCCATCTTATAAACTGCACAAATATTAAACTGCATATATCTTCTTTAGATTTCTACAATGGAAGAAAATCACGCGATTAAATATTTGGTGAATAAATGATAAAGTTTTGGATTTCACATAAACGATACTTTTATTTATTTATTTATTGAAATTTGACAAAAAATCTTTTTGAATGACTCTTAAAATGCCTAAAAAATATGAGCGACTATTAAATCAATATTAAAAAGATAAATTTTTCACATGTTAAGAATGGTGTAAAAAAATTGTTTTCTGCATCCAAATATTTTGGGGAATTATTCCGAAAACACCAAAATGTATTTTAATTTTTAATTAATTGAAACTAAATAAAATACAGAAAGAAAACAATTCCGATGTATATATTTCTATACCAAATTTAGTAGCTCTAAGTGTTATGGTCTATCCTGTAGAACGCAGACATATACACATCGAAATTGACCAACACGTTCACTTTTATTATCACTAAAAATAAAAATTATGACTCCACAATATTCAATTAAGTTAGTTATATTTACATTCTGGTTTAAAGCAACACCAGGGCTATATTGTAATTCGGAACCACCGTCAGATAGCGAGGATTACACATGAACTGGTAACCCCTTTTCCAAAATTCCGTACCACACCAGCGGGAGGACTTCTGGTTCCGACGGATTTAACATGCAACAGATCCGCTTACACGACGTTTCTTCCTTGGAATCAGGTCTCAAACCTGAAAAAATCTTGTTCCGAAGCCGATACCTTACTATTAGGCCATCGCGACCCATAATTGCACTATAAACATGGAGAATACTTAGTAGTTAATGTTTGCAAAGTGGCGAAATCGAGCTAGTTTTTAAAGCTGGGGTGAGAGTTGTGCTCAAGTTTTATTTTGCAATATATTTCGTAACTGAGGGTAGTCATCCAATGAGGCCGGTTAATTGGATAAGTTAATAATTTAAAATAAACAAATATTTACAGCGTTAATATTTTTTTTAATTTTTTTAACATTTTAAGATTGATTGCATACACATTTTTATATTTCTAAAGGTCTTATCACACGGCGAAATATCGTCCGGTCTTTTCGTCAGCAGTTTTCCGTTTCTATCTTCAAGAAGCGGTCAAGCAAATTTCAGTTATCGTCAACTTCTTTAACTAGCTAGAAAATGCCGACGATAGTGACGGAAATATTGTCCGCAAACGAAATTTAACCAATCGTGTGAAACTTTGAAGTGACGTCACTTTCGTTGTCGTTTGCTGACGAAAGTGCAGATGATATTTTGTCGTATGATAAAGCCTCATTACACTTCCGATTTTCCGGTTCGAGACTATCTGGCTTCCGTACTATCAGACCTAGTTTTCGCGTACTTAAATCAGGAAGGCAAGGCTTGCGGAAGCAGTAATCTGTTAAGGACTTTTTCAAAAACTAAAAACTAAGTTTTGTGTTTTATCTTATCTAATGATCACACAGATATGAAAAGGTACCATTTCCTATCTGTGTGGTCATTTATCAGTGGAAAATAAAACCAGTTTGTGTCAATTTTCTCAAGAACTAGGCCTACGATTTTTAATGTTTTGTTTATATTTCCTGAACTCAAGTTGGGCATTATAGAATTTGTGTTAAAATGAGAACAATTTATGTCTTTTAACTTACTTTTTCTCATAAATTCTTGAACATCATAATGCAGTATATTGCACTGCTACTACCACTACAAGCGTCTCTTACCCGTGATCTGGGCGTCCTGGTTCGGGCATGGTTTCTCTTTGTTCTATCCGAGAGATGTATGAATGGCATCCCTGTAAAAAGGGGTTGTGCAAGCGAAGGTGTGTGTCGCCTTCATTTGAGCTCGAAGTCAGATTTCTGCCCTCTGAGTGCTCAGGGATCTTTACCCTTTCTGTGGAAACACGGACACGACATCATCATCATCGATAACTGCATTTATGTTTAGCGGTTCGGGACTGCGTTAACATTGAGATATAAGGAGGGGTTAGTGCTCAATAAGAAGTGAGGAAATATGTATTATAACAGGGATTTTTGATTATGAAAAAAAACACTGTTTTCTGATATTGTAAGGCAAATAAATGATGGGTCCAAGTACTCCGGCTCATCCGGCAGTTTGTTATCCGGTCTGCTCTTCCTCCTCATTAAGCCAGATACTCGGGAGTGTACTTCTTCTCCTTATATACAGTCGACCACCCCGCCACCACTGAATGTAGCAGTTTCGACTGGATTTGCTGTGGTCGACTGCTGAATAAGAATTATCCAACCTTACATTGACCGATCAGTCAAACTAACATCCCTTTTGAGGTAGTAAATAGCTGTCTTCATCCTCATCTGCACACACTCAAAGAGTTGGAATGAAACTATCCATCTTTAACATCATATCCTTCAGGGTTTTGAGATTACCTGGTACCATCAGTACTGTACTTAAATCATTATTAACAAACTTCAGATCCTTCCTTAACTCTGAGATGTCCATACATTCCATTAAATAGTGGTAAACCTTACCATTTTCTCCACAAATGCATTTATTTTCCTGCGTTCTTCCGAATCTTTGGAAATATGCAGGAAATCTCCCATGTCCAGATATTTTTTGGATTATAACTCGAGAAGGGACTGTATATTTTTTAAAATTTCACTGTTCGCCATTTTTATTCTTTGTCCGAAATTATTTATTTTGTGCCATGAACTTTGTAACTTAGAATTCTACTTCTTGTTGATCAAGGCATCCCCAGTGCCAGGTAAGGATGAAGAAGTAGAATCAAGTTACAAAGATTATGGCACAAAATAAAAATTTTCGGACAAAGAATAAAAATAGCGAACAGTGAAATTTAAAAAAATATATACAGTATGTAGTGATTGGATTTTGAAGCGTTAGGAAATAAACGTTCATAGATGGCGCTAGACAATTAGCGCGAGTGTAATTAAAAGAGTGATGTCATTTGAATGTTTGCTCTTGGAGAAGGAGTTACTGAGAAGAGTAACTTGAACGAATCTGCTATAAATTTGTTGTTAAGTTTTCTATTTGCCTCTTTATTCAAAGCATTCACGAACCAGCCACGACACAGTTCACTCCCGAGTTATACTCCAAATAATATCAGGACATGGAAGATTTCCTATATATTTCCAAAGATTCGGAAGAACACAGGAAAATAAATGTCTTTATGGAGAAATTGGTACAGTTTACCACTATTTAATAGAATGTATGAAGATATCAAAAAACATGAAGATTGTCAATAATGATTTAAGTACAGTACTGATGGTACCAGGTAATTTCAAAAGCCTGAAGGATATGATGTTAAAGATGGATAGTTTCATTCCAACTGTTTGAGAGAGTGCAGATGGGGAGGAAGACAATCATTTACTACCCCGAAAGGAATGCTAGTTTGATTGTTCGGTCAATGTGAGGCTGGACAATACTTATTCAGCAGTCGACCACAACGAATTCTGTCGCTACTGCTTCGTTCGGTGGTGGCGGGGTGGTCGGCTGTATGCAAGAAGGAGATACAGATGGCGTAATTCTGAGGCTTGTAAAAGAATTAAAACTAAGCACACTGGAATCATTAAAAAAATATCTTTTGAGCAGCAGGTTTACCACCATATAATGGAATGTAATAACTTGAATTCTACTGTGTGGCGTGTATATTTTCATTGAATAAATGAAATAACCCTTTGATAAAATATATATTAAAGGAAAATACTTTATCATTCTTGTAAAATATTTTACATGGCATTAAATCTTCCCTAATACCGTTTTGCAACATCTTCATTCAAGTGCGATTGTCTTTTTTCCTCCTTGAAGTGCATGGTCGTCCAGTTTCATACTTTTCATCCCAGGTGTGACCTTGAAAATTGGGTTAAAGAAATTTGACGCTAATGATAATCAATTCGAATTTCTTTTGAAAACCTACACCAGAGTTATTTTTATATGCTTCCTTCTGTATAATCTTGAATGAAAGGATTTAAATGAGTGAAATTAGTTTTGAAATCAGTGATGCATTAAAAAAAACTGAGCAATTACTTGGATAGTTAAACCACTTTCGGCAACTATTTTTTCGCAACTAGCTGGTTTAGAAGGCTAACTAGATATTTCTTTTAATTCCTCATTCTTTAAAATACTTTTCTATAGATTTTATAAAGATTGTAGAGATAAATGCAATAAAAAATAAAATGGGAATATGCCACTCCAAAGAAGAAAAAAAAAAGAAAAAAAAAACTTGACTTTCTCATATGCTTAATAATTGCTGTATGTTTTGTGTTTGAATTTCTAATATTGTAAAAAACTGAAAGTCAGATTGAATGTCAGTCTTTCAGTTCAAAATTTGATATATGTCTATAGTTTTGATTATATGTCTACATCGGTTGGTGAAAATAATGACTGAAAATAATCATGCAAAAAGTAGGGGAATAAAATTTTGTGTTTTATCCTCATACAAAATTGCCTTTATGTGTCAAATTTTTAAATAAAATTCACCAATGTGAAGTTTGTTCTATTCGTCATGTGAGCGAAGCAACGAAAGATCTAAGTGAGATCGAAAAAATGTGACATTTGGTTTTAGAACTATGATAGCATATTTCAAATTTTTCTAGCTCGTCTGAAGATGACATTCATTTGCACAGTCCCTTTATACAAAGGGAAGGGCTCTTTCACATTCTTCGCAGAGAGAATGCAAGGTTAAGAACAGCCATGCCTTAACCAGGACTCGAATCCAGGACACCTAGATTACGGGGAAGACATGTTACCACTATCTTCTAGATGTAAAATTCGTATTTAAGAACGATAATAGCCAGAAGAAAGTTGTATTCTAATTATCCTTATTGACACTTTATTCACACCTACCAACGATGCTGATAAATACTTAATCTCTGACACAATATTAAATCCCCCCGCAAAGATTAAAAATATCACAAAGTCTCATGTTACTCTCGGCAGCATACTCACGCACCCATCCACCATGTATTAACCAATAGCATATCGACCACTAATTGTACGAGTAGCAATACCCAATAGCAGCACGAGTTTCGCCCTTAACCTCAAAGTGAAATTTTCTACCTCCTCAATACAATATTCCAGTTCATGTCATAATACTAAACGCCATAGCTTTTACAGTCACTCTCAATAGTCCTACTCCAAGGATGGGAGCCCCGATAAAACTGTCATCGCAGTCGCAGAAGAATCTTGTACTGATTTAGTCAGGAAATCCAGATTAATAGTGGGTGTAAATAGGAATATGATAGTATTGCATATACTAAAATATTCCTCAAATGGCTGTTTTGATATCAATCATCCAGACACCATGTTATATCCAGCAATGATTAAACATTGATTAATTTCTGTTTATCTGTGCTACTATATGAGGAACTTGCTTTTCCTTTGAAGAAAAGCCCAGATGGAAAATTTTGTTTGGTTTTGCTTTCCTTCAGAGGATAATGCACTTTTCTTACTTATAATGCTTGATTTGAATGTGGATTATAAGTTTCTTTTGCCACTTTAATCAATGCCTTCATCGCAGTATTTACTCTGAACTTGAGAACCATTATTCCTTGACCAAATTCTTCATTCAGGAAAAAGTTAAATGAGACGAGTCAAGGAAACAAGCTGGCTATCAAGGTACCAGAATGCGATATTTTAACAGATAATTAGTCATAAAAACGGGCCTGTCAAATAAGATGCTTCCTGGAGATCAGGAACGTTGGGTACCTTAGCGCGATGTAGCTTTCCAAAGAGGTGGTCTTTTCCATATCTTAGAATCATGTAGACGTTTAAGGTATCCGATTGCGTGAAAAACACTGGTTTTCGAACACATTGGCGAATTTTTAAATTGTTATTCCTTTTATTTGAGACTTTTCTTTTTCTAAAACAATTTATATCATTTCTAGAAAACAGAAGGACAGACCTATCATCCAGGGTCACATAATTTTCAGCTAATATTTGCCTTAAATTTCAATTTTCTGAAAAATGTTATTTTTATTTAAAAAAATTTATTGTTAATATGATATCTCAAAAAATAATAAAGGTTATTACATAAAAATTTCAGCGCGTTCTTAAAATAATATGGACAATAAAATGAACCAAAAGTTTTAATGTTGGTGAAATATTTTTTCACTGACAGGTATTTTTAGAAAAATTAAGCAGTGAATTTATGGCGAAAATACATATATATGTTTATATTTACCCATAGCTTCTTTGAATCTCAAGATTTTTCTCAGATTTTGGTTCATTTCATTCATCATTGTTTTCTATAACTTGTGTGCAAAGGAAAGTAGGATTGCTGCATTACAATTTTGTGTAGAGTGTTAACCGTTTTGGTTAAATTTCCTTAAAATTTGCTGCACATTTCCCTATTTCTCAAAATATATTATATTTTCAAATATTTTTTTATATTTATAGTATTTGTAATTGACAATACATCTAAAAATCATAAATAGTTTTTGAAAAATCCAATTTTCCAAAATTTTTCTTTCGAATGTAGTCGGATACCTTAATAATCTCGAGAACGTTGTGATGGGTATTTTTCACAGTTTCCTAGTTAATTCACTGTTCACATTTTCAAAGCTCTTGAATTAAGTATCACTCTTAACTTTCAGCAAATTCAAAGCAATTGCACTGAGTTATTTAAGTTACATTTTGGCAAGTATCATACTATGCAACATAAATTTCTTTTTCTATAACTATCACACAAAACGGTTAACTTATCAATAAATAAGTCATTTAAATTTAATAAATATAATAAATCATTGCTAAGCAATTTGCCAACTTTATCAAAAATTTGTATAAATAACAAAACGCTCAATTTCATTCATTTAGTTGTGTTTAATGCGCTATCAGTTATGAAAAATCAATCGTCAAAAATCAAAACTTTAAGATGTAGATTATATATATTTAAAATATCGTCCAAAATAGCATCATTGCATAATTAAAATTTGAAATAATCAGAAATAAAAGTCGAACTACACTATCTAAAAACTAAGCTATCAATATATACTTGAATATTGTTCGTCAACGGATTCTGAGAAGAACCAAATTTCGACAATTTCTCGAGGTCACCAAATTTTAGATATGTACCTAATAAAAATTATAATGCCTTTTTTCTTATTATGCTTAAAGCTTGTTTAAAGGAAAGAAAAGTACACTGTAAATAAAAATTGTTTTCTAGAAAAATAATTTTTATCTTTGATATCTGTGTCCTTTCATAAAGTAAGAGATTTGCTCCATGTTTTTAGTACTAAAATAAATGTTTAAAAAACATCAAGCTCTAATTTCTCATTAAGAGTATTCTTATTATTAATCTATCTAATACTATAATACGAGGAATGGTTGCCGAGTCGAAAGTCGCCCCAGAATTAATAAACTCCGATAGACTTGGGGGGCTGGGGTTTTTGGCCACGAGCAATCGATTGGCGCCGGTTTTGAAGCGCTGCGGTGGAGCAGTTCGGAGTTACAGATAGGATATTTTCAAACTTTATCAGTTCGCCATAATGGCTACTTAAATTTTCAAGCGGTAACGTGCTGCCATCTATAGCCAATATGGCGAACTAATAAAGTTTTATGTTTATGCTGTTATAGGTTTATAATATGTTTCTTATGTATGTATATATATTTGGTTTTTCTAAATAAATTTGTCAAAAATATTGAACTTCAACACACTTCAATCTTTACCTTTACTTTACCTTTGTACAGAATAGTTCCCTTTCCAAACTCTAACTTTGTTTAGAATAGTTTACAATGGTGCACTTTAACCGGTTATCTTTTCACCAATGGCTTCACAAATTTTCTTATGGCATGTATTGTTTTGATAAATCACAATTGAAAATTTAAATCTTCGAGTTAGCTTCGATACCTGTTTTCTCCGAGCGGAGCTTGGTCACCCTCTGGTTTGTAATTAATCCCTTTTATAAACGTACTGTTGTTTTTGTAGTATATGCTATATTATTTTACATTCAAAATTATTATAAACTATCTTACATAGGCAAGTAAAAAAATTTATAATTTTCTTTTTTACTGCTTACCGCCAATCTTTGAAATCGTTAAAAGAGTTCAGCGTCAAATAAAAAAATATTTTGAATCAACTCACTATATTTATTAATTGTAGAATCCGCTTCATTGCTATAGCATTAAATTACAGCTATGAAGAAAGATGCTATATTAAGCTCAAAAGCTTCGTAAGCATTATGACTGTGATAATTTATTTATCATTTAGAAATTTATTTATCATTTAGAAATTTATTTTAATAGTGGTAATAAATAAAGCATTCATTTTTGAAAAATAAATTTAAAATGATTGTTTATAAATGCATTGAGTAGTTTAATATTTTTCAAGTAAAGCATTCTACACATTTTTTATATTTTAAACACGTTCAATTTCAATTTAGATGTGAATTCCAGTAGAAAATGCGTAATTATCTCACAAATTCTACATAGCATTTAACGAATAAAAACTAACATACTCAAAGTCGAAGAAAATTATAGATTTCTAGTGAAATAAATTTACGAAATATAAAGTGAAACACAGTAACATTTCGAAAAAAATTGTCTAGTTAGGTTTGAAAACGAATTTTCAATATGCAGCTTCGAGTTCATAGATTTTAGAGAAGGTTTCACTCAAAGCTTCCATCAACTAATACAGGAGACAAACTCGGCGACAGCGCCATCTGTCTTTGCATCACTGAGAAAGAAGAAGCCGTGTGAATTTTCTCTTTGTATAGAATATTAAAATTCATATATATAATGAGAATATTTCAAAAGGGAAGGCACGAATTTGAATGAAAAATGATAGAATTAAAATACAGTAAAAGCTCTTTATTCGCGGGGTACGTGTTCCATAAATATGCCACGAATACAGAAACCATGAATACGGAATGGTCATTTATATGGGATTATAGGGGATACTTTCCTAGGTGACGAAATAAAATAAAAAGCAAATATATAAAAAATCAATTTAATTGAGGTTTTTGAACATTTTGATTAATTATCTTAAGGCTTAGGCATTGGTTTGAAGAATTTTGTCATTTTCTCTTGCTTGGCAGTTTTAAAAGCTCCTTCCATTCAGATTGATACGCAGCAGTCACAGTAGCAATTTGCCTCTTAAAAATGAGACTTCGTTCCATAGACGGATCAATGTTCATAAAGAAATCACAAAAGCTCATATGCCATTCTCAAACCTTTACTAAGATTTTTCAAATTAAATGTCACGTTTCCAGTGCTTGTTGAAGCTTCTTCTTCAATGGGCTGTGAATTGAACATTTCCTCCAAGTCGACTTCAGTCAGATCTTCATCTTGCGATTCAAGCAATTCCTGAATGTCACTTGATTCTATCTGTTCGAACCCATCTAGTCCTGTTCCATTCGTGATTTCGGCTATGGTTACAGTTTGCATTTAACAACATACTTTAGACAAAGTTGTGATAAGATCTATTTTACTTTTTTTCTTAGTCCATTTGACGGCATTTACAAAGGATATTGGGTTGGATACCTATTGGAATCCTTTTATTATGATGTATGTACTTATTAGATCCGCGAATAAGAAATTTTTAGCCTCGAATATAGGAATTGGGTTGCATTTTTTAAATCCGCGAATAGTGAAAACGCGAATGAAGGAAGCGCGAATAAGGAGCTTTTACTGTATTTCAATAGCATTGCTTCACCCAGCGTCCACCGAAAGAATAGCTTGCCAGAGTTCAACTGCCCGAGTTCCTGCACTGCTACACCAAGGTCATCGAGTATGAGACGTGATCGTACCAGAGGCCACTGACACAATTAATTACGCAAAATGCATAGATGAGCATTTATGACTTTTATTCATTCCTTTCTTATCTCTTTTCCCCTTTTTTTGCATATTGACATTGATTTTTACAGCGACCAATCAAAGCATTTGTTCCATCGAAAAAAATGCATTAATGTTCCTTTAACATGCCTTACACGTTGTTGCAATGAAAGTGAAATGAGTTACAGTAAAATAGGAAGGAAAAAGATAAATGAATTCTCTTTTTTCTTTCATAATGTTGACAATACTGTGGTGAAATTTGGATGTGTTTTTAATTCATTGCATTTTTTTTTTTTTTTACTTGGAATAAACAGACAAATGAGTACAAGAGTTAAGAAACTTAATATTATTTTGAAGGCGATTTTTGTTTTGTTCAAGTAGAATATAATACCTTAAGTTAAGAATTTTTAATTTAAAAAGTCAAAAAATTTATAATTGCAATAATAGAGGAAGAAACTGTCGAAATATAGATGTTTAATTCTTCGAAAAAATATATAGATTTATGTACAAAAAAGAATATAGAATAAAAAAGATTAAGTAGAAAATGTAAAAATTCTTCCTTTTTTTCTATTTTTTTTTGAATTTTTTTTTTCCTAATTCGGTAAAAATGTAAAAATTCTTGTTATTTTTTTCTCTATTTTAATTATAAACTAGTTACCTTCTTTATTTGATTATACTGCTTTTAGCCTCTAAATTACCTTTTCCCACCGGTTCTGTTGTTTTGAATTATCATTTTATTTACATCGGTTTAAAATTACTCTCGTTTTATACATAATTACTTTCAGCATGCATCTGCTTTGAGCTATCATCGTCTTTATTAAAAACTACCCGCCTTTGGCGACCAGCTGGTTCGCCATGAGTAAAGCGTTCTAAAAATTTCAATTAAATCACATATTCATTAGCCTTGAAGTAATTAAGGACATTGATTGACCTGAAATTAATATTTTCTTTAAGATGATGGACGGAAAGTTCTAAAAGTACAACTTTTCCTAATAATATTCTTTACTTTTATAAATCAGTCAGTTTTAACCATCGGTTATGCTTCCTAAATATTAAAAAAAAATTTCGATGATGTTGCCAGTATATTAAATATGTTTTTTAAAGAAAGCGAGAAAGGGGAAAAAAGTATTAAATTAATGATACAGATATTGCACACGATTATAGAAATATGTCAATAAGTCGGGATTTCAATGCATATCCTGTCTAAATTCAATCAGGTTTACCGTAAATAAAGAAGATTTATTGAGTTAATGATATAGATATTGCAAACGATTGTTGAAACCTTTGCTTTGCATTTATTTTTTTAAGAAAATATCACAATTTATATTTCTTTTATTTTATCCAATCCCATGCTGAAAGTTGCATTTCTGTAGATTTATTTTGCGATGATAGTTTTTTTTTATTCGAACTTCCGGCATTGTTTTCTTTTATTTTATCCAGTCACGTGATAAAAACATGGTTAAAATATTTCTTTAAAAATTTGTTAAAAATAGAGGCTTAAGTTATACATTAAAACACTGATACCATTAGAAGGCTAATTTTTTAATCTTTAAATTGATGTAAAAATCATGTTTATGCGATCATATTTTCGGAAGTTATAGCGGGAAAACGTCGAAATTTCGCTTAAATTTTAATTAATTCAAATTCTAATCAAAAATTCGAAAAAAGGGCTCCGAGGTGCACATTCCCGACCTCCAAGGTATACATGTACCAAATTTGGTAGCTGTAGGTCCAACGGTCTGGCCTGTAGAGCGCCAACACACACACACACACAAACATTGAGCTTTATTATAAGTATAGAGTATAGATATAGATTTCTATCTAAGTAGGATTATTCCAATCTTTTTCTTTCTTTCTTTTCTTATATCTGTACTTCGGTTTTTGAACTACATTTTCTCCCTTTAAAATTTTCCGCCCCATATTTTGTTCTATTGTTCCGATTTAATATTGTTTCTACTTTGATTCAAAAATTTGTTCACAATAAAAATTTTAGCATCATTTTTTTCTTCAAATTCTTGACTACCATTAAGTAGATTCCTATAGGAAGACAGTAATTCTTATGATAAGACTTCTGAAAATTTCCTGCAGTTCTTCATTGAACATGATCCCGAGAATCAAGAAGCCTTCTTCGTTACAAAGTACATATATCGCCCTTCATAAAAGTCTATATTCTATTCAGAAGGAATGGAAATGTTGGGAAATTAAAATTTTCATTTCCTTGCAACTTCCTTAAAATAGAAAAATAAATTGAATTATCCAAATTAGGGTCTCATTAAAATGAACATTAGTATATGGAAAAATTTTCGATATCTGTAATTACTTAGAAATTAGAGATTAAAAAACGATTTTCAATCTTTTTTGTCTGCTTCAACAATTTATGTTGCCAATTTTGGAAAAAATGAAATAAAACCATCTATTATTTTTTAGTATTTTCCTTCTTTTTCCATTGTTTGAAATTTTTTAATGCATGAGATTAAGGATTAAAAGTTTTAATAAAATTAATTAAGTAAAAATAAAGAAGTAGAAAGATTTAATGACGACTTTATGTAAAAATAATCATCTAAACAATTTCCAAAAGCAGCTTCTTTTTTAGATTATGTATATTTTCAAAATGAGGTTCGTTATTCTGAAGCTTTTTTAATTTGATGGTCTTTTGGTTAACGTCCTCCAAATTACTTAAAATATACAGCATTTTAAGAATATTTTAATAATAAAAGACAACCACAAGGGTTTTATACCAAATATGAGTGCTTTTATTAGCAAACTAACAGAGATTAATTGTTACTTGAATAATCTTAAAAGAATATTTAAAAACGATAGTTAATTTCTTCACATATGTTCAAAATATGGGGCTAAATTTTCAGTTCTTGCTGAATAATGCAAACTTTGGACTCTCGCTAAAAACTTCAAAGATTTTCAATAAATAAACAAACCCATATTTGTATATTATTTTTATAAAATTTATACATTGATTTTATTTATTTTGCTATAAATATTGAATTGTTCGATAGAAATATAAACATTTTCAAAGGTTGCCTCTATGCGTAATATTTCAATTTTACTTTATCGTATATGAAGTATAGAAAAGATATTGTAACCAACAACAACAAGATGAAAAATGATACTCGAAATTTAAAGAAAAATCTTTCGGATTTTCTTGAATCTGAGGAACAAACTTTTGGCATTATAGCTATCTGTGACAAACATAACTCAACCTTTGTTGTCAACCTTTCAACTCTAATGCTAATTCTTCACTCAACAAATTGACGGACCATATTAATACTCCTCATAACACATTCATTGGGTTAAGGATCTCGAAAATAATAATCCTCAAATAAAATCACACCAATTTAAAAAACCAGCTTTTATTAAAAGACACAATTATAAATTGATAGAACAACACAGAAAATAAATATATATACATACAGCTCGCGTCACGTGATTGCATTGAGTCACGCGATTGAGCGAGATGGAGAAATGAGCATGAACAGTAACCCTTTGTCAAAACTAAACAAAGGTAAATAGTTTGAGGTAGATGGTTGAAATTTCATTCACGGTGCTTGCAAATGTCTAAACTTCTATCAAATGTTGAGCAAATTCTGTGCAGGTGAATTGTCTTTGAATACAAATAGTCTCAATAATCATAACACGCTAAGAGCTATTTAAATAAAATTTGGTGCATTTTTATTTAGTTTGTTGCGGGTTTAGCACTGAAATGTAAATTTGTATCAAATTTAATCTGTAAAGCGGTTGACCCTCCACCGGTCTGTACTTTTTCAAGCTTGTAAACACGATAATTTATAGACACGAAGACCTTAAACCAATAAAATTTATGTTGTCTTGTGACTACAATTGTAATTCCGTTTCAAACATTGGTGTAAATCGATCGGCATAAAGATATCCAAAACACTATTCTCAAACTAAATTCTGTAAAAATGGTAGAATCATGCTAAATATCTATTTTGTAACTGTCACTAGATCTGTAATTTGTAACTATTTTGTGTGGCGTTAATGAGCATCATGGAGTTATTTACGACTTATCCAATGTCCACAATTTTATGCGCAAAGAGGAGGTAATAAATGGAGTACGAGATGTTTCTGGAAGACAATTTTCGTCGATTTTTGTCTAACTATTGAGAAGAATTTGGAAATACTAATTTTGATAGAATAGCAAGTAACTGGTTGAAGAGAAACCTGTCTTTGGCTTCTAACTTACCGAGAATTTTTTTTTGTTTATTCCGAAAAAAAATGGTTCAAAATAAAATTTTTATTTATTTATTTCATTTATTATTCACCATATTATTTATTAAAGCTGCCTTTTTTTATTTAGTCCTTTATTTTATATATATATATTTCTTTCTTTTTTTTTCTGATTTCAAATTTGATGTATTGTCCATACTACTAAGAATTTTTTTTTCTCAATTAAACTTTATTTTGTTTTTTTCTCTGTACTCAAAAACAAAAAAAAATGGCCGTTGTAAAAATATTTTGTTTTGTTATGCTAATTTCCCTCTGTAAGGCTAAATCTAAACTTTAACCCACTGATAACAAACCAAGATAAACTCTATAGATAGTATGCAAACAGAAATGTTCTTATCGGAAGCTACCTATTTAAAGTAAGATGATTTATCTTATCAAAAAGAAGATATATTTTACCAAATTCTTCAGAACATTCAGTTTCATTGAACGAAAGGGTAAGTTCTGTAGTAAGAATTCTCTTTGCTTTTAAATTAATTAGATATTATCTGTTAAGTTATTCGTCTGCTTATTAATATATTCTTCATCCGTGTTAAAAACCAAATAAACATAAACTATATCTGCAATTAATCTTAATGGTAAGTGAATTTTTGTTTTCTCTTAAGCAGCTGAATAATACTCTTTTATTTCTGATTTATTATACTCTGATTTAATACTTTTAAAACAAAGATATCAAACTAATTATATGGATATATTTTTATATCCTATGATTTAACTTCACGTTTTCATGTTTGTAAACACTGAATTCTTAAGTAATAAGTTACTTAACAAGTAATAAGTGAATAGGTTTTCGCTTATTTTCTTGTATGTAATCGTAAATCAGAAGTTTATTTCTAAGTTGTTCGAAATAGGTATTTAATTCTAATATGGAAAATACTCTAAATGAAGTAAAAATTATATTTTGAATTAGTTCAATGAATAAATGTGCTGTTTGAAAAGTTGGGAAATTTTAATTATTATGCAATTTAATTATTATGTAATTTCAATTTTGGAACTATGTACTTTGGAAATGCAATTTTTCTGTAATTTTAATTTTGGAACTATCTACTTGGAAAATGCAAACAACATGGGGTCCCAAACGACTTTTAGGGGTTGAAAAACGCAAAAATATATGGAGTTGGAGAATTTTTAGAAACTTTAAAAAATTAATTTTAAAAAATGATGTCCAGAGAACGTTGTCAAATTCGAAATTAAAATTCAGAGCAAAGATAACAGGCATTAAATAGATGAATAATCACCAGAAAACAGGGTCGCTGGTAATGTTTATTCACTATAAATTTTTAACTCAGCGACATTTCTTGAGAAGAAATCTCATTTATTGAAAGTAATTTTTCTTTACAATTTTCAAGCTGATTACGGATATAAAGTTGTTTGAAAATACCGATTTTGTTTGCTAATTTATAAAAAGATTTTTCTATTCCAATAACGACTGAGACACTTTTCGGGCATCTGTACAACCATGGTCGACATCAGAGACTTCTATCCGCCCAGTGGTCTTTCCGTCTCTTTTCGACCTCCACCAAAGCTTGTAAGTGCTTATCGACATAACACTGGTAATAGTTCGAATATATAAGAATATAATAAAATATTCGGTCTTTCACCGAGGTATTAGGTATATGTTGACATTCATCGGCGAGTGCAGACATTCCTCAATTTCGGACATTCATGGTAAACATAACTCTGGTAATGTTGTTGTCGTGTCCGTGTTTTTCACGGAAAGAGGGTGCAGTGGCTTCTGAGGGTAAAGACCCCTGAGCACCCAGAGGGCAGAAGTCTGACTTCTAGCTCACACACACGACACAACCCTTTTTAGGGGGTGGTCGAATTCATTCATACACTCATTCATCCATCAGCAAGTCGGAATTTTTAGATTCAAATCAGAGACCGACTCATCCCTGATTCAGTACCCCCAGAGGTATCGTTTTGTCATGGGAACTTGGGGGACTTTGCAGTCTCGACATATTTAACATGCCCCAACTGCCATTAGCCAACTCGACGGTCTTTGGCCGAGACGAGGACAGAACCCGCGACCTTTCGGTCACGAGACTGACGCTCTACCAACCAGGCTACCGCGGCCTCTTGGTAATAGTCCGAATATATAAGAATATAATAATATATTCCGTCTTTCACCGAGGTATTAGGTATATGTTGACATTCATCGGCGAGTGCGACATTCTCCAATTTCGGACATTCATGGTAAACATAACTCTGGTAATAGTCAGAATATATAAGAATATAAAATAAAATATTCGGTCTTTCACCGAGGTATTATGGATATGTTGACATTCATCGGCGAGTGCAGACATTCTCCAATTTCGGACATTCATGGTAATACATATACGTATATATTAAAAATTCATTTATAGAGAAAAATTGCTACAATATATATTAGTTAAAATATTTTTCACAGCTTTTCCCCGTTTTTCGTCCAACAAGTAAGAATGATCGTATTCAAATATTTTTTTTTTTTTTTTGTCCTTCAGGCTGTTTTTTGTTATCGACTTCGAAATCACTACTCTTAAATCATTGAAACCAAAACCGACCGTTCGAATTTAAAGTGGTCGCATAATTGTAAACTTTGCTAGTTATTCTTTGAAGGGAAACGCTCTAGAACTTCTATCGTTCTTACAGTGTATCATTTCTTTGTTGTTACATTGCGTATCGAATCAGAAGATAAATCATCAGAAATTCTGTCATGTTCTTTTTAATTTAATTTATTCTTTATGAGATATGTCTTAAAATTTCTATCGCATATGCCCGCGTCGCTCAGAACATGTCAGTTTTTCATTTTATGACATAATAATAAATAATTTCCTGCTAGAAATGAATTATATTATGAGGTAATGATCACATTATGAGGAATAAAAAAAGGTATACCTTGGTTTCAAGGTGAAGAACTGATATTTTCCTTTATTGAAAAAAGAAAAAAAAATTCTACATACAAATCAATACGAATCATAAAAGATACACTATGTCCATGAAATGTAAATCAAGCAGATGTGAAGAAACGTGCTTTTTCTTGTCATTTTTCAGTTTTGATAAGGATTAATTATATAGTGAATTTTAATTTACCGAAGAATTTCCTTATTCGCATTTTATATAGATGTTTGAGGAATTTCAAGTTTTATAAGTTATAGATTTTTCATAAGATACGGACATACACGCAAATTTATTAATTTTTGACTGTTTTTCTTTTCAATACAAATCGTTTGCTACTTAAAACATCAGTAAAGCAAGATGGACCAGGTAAGTAGTTTATTCTGTATAAATGAAAATAATTTTTTAAATTTATCAGAAACGTTTATTTATAGCATAATAAATTTGATTTAAGTGCAATTATGATATCTTTATAATATTTTTTGAACAAAGAATTAATTTTTTAAGCGATGTTTCTGTCTTTATTTTATGTTTTTAAAGAATAAATTTTGTAATTGGTTTTTGACAATATCTTGTAAAGATTGCATTGATTTTTCTGCTTTCCCTTTATTTTTATTTATTTTATGCTTATGAAGAAGGATTTTTGTAAATGGTTTTTGCCAATAACTTTTAAACAAAAAAATGATTTTTTTTTGCTTTTTCTTTATTTTATTTTTATAAAGAAGAATTTTACTAATTGTTTTTTATCAATATTTTATGTTCATCGAATTAACGTTTTTGCTGTTTCTTTATTTGTTTACACTTTTTTTATGCTTATAAAGAAGTTTTGTGATTGGTTTTGGACAGTATCTTGCTAATAAAGAATTAATTTTTCTGTTTTTTTTATTCAGATTTTTCAAGATATACAAGACGAGTTATAAATTACGAGTTTCGTAAATGTTTTTTAGCAACATTTGGGGAAGAAAGAGTTAATCTATCATCTTTTTTATTCATACGATTTTTCTCTTTATTTACATTATGGTATAAAGAAGGGATTTTGCAACTGGTTTTCAACAGTATCTTGTGATTTTTTTTCCTTGCTTTTCGTTTACTTTTCTTTATATTTATTTTGTGTCTATAAAAAAGGATTTTTCTAATTGTTTTTTATCAGCATTTTGTGAACAGCAAACTAATTTTTCTGCTTATTCTTTATTTTTTCACTTGATTTTTCTTATTTTTTATTTTTATAAGGAAGGAATTTTGACTGATTTTTTTATAAAACACTCGATTTATTAGAAATTTGAAATGTTTCAAAAAATGAAACATTTTTTAATATTTCTAGGAATTTATAATTTGTTCATCGATAAATTTTAATTATATTTTGATTGTATGCGAGAGATAGATTTGGAAAATCTTATTCATAATACTTATATTGGACGTTTTTATTACTGGAATTCTTAATCGATTCCAGTTATTAATTCCTGATGTATTTGCTACAGAACTGACCATTTCCCGATGATTCAGTGCTGTGATATTTTTCAATATTTTCAGAAAGTTTCTTCTCTATTTGTTATCTGATTTTGGATGTTTTTAATTTTATATGATATCCAAACATTATAAAATCTGATTTTTAAGTCCCATATTATCAAATAATAAGTTATGAAATGAATTTAAAAACTTAATCATTGCAAAAAGCAAAAATGAACAGTTATTGCAAAAATAGCAAAAATAAACTGTCAATTCAATTTCTCTGATGTTTATGACAATGCTATTTTGTAATGGTTTTTTCTTCTATTTTTAATATACTATATATTTAAAATTTTGTATTCAAAAAGTAATACAACTATTTTTATTGTTGGTATACGTAATAACTACATATTAATACATTGTTTCTAATAAATTTTTTTCATTCTATTTGAGCCATACCGTATCCAATAGAGAATCTAAGAAGAAAAAATATCAGAAATTTCATTTCTGAATAACAGATTTATCTATTTCTTAAAGTACAGATTAACAAACAATCAAACCTTCATTGATTTTAGTTAAAATACTGATAGATGTCAACACTAAAAATGTTTTGCACACAGATTCAGCATCTGTGTACAAAGTCTTATCTCCCTAGCTCTTTTCATTTTGTAGATATAGAGTTGAATTGTACTCAGACAATTGGACAGACTGACTTTTGAACAGAAATTGCTCAAAATGTGATAGAAATCTATAAATTTGGTATAAGAACCACACATGGAATTTCATTTTTCTAACTCAAAGGGTTTATGGGTTATCTTTGCCACAGACTAACGGGGATTTTCTGAAATTAAGGGTTTCAAATTCGCTGAGGTCTAACATTTCCATTATCTTATCTTTGCATCTATTTTTGAGTTCGGTACATTTCCGATATACGGGCGCAAGATAACACCAATGTACGCCAAACGTGAGCCAACTCGCCATGCGAAGCAAAAGACAAAAGAAAATGTCGCCAATGTGAACAAAATGCAATTAAAGTCGCCCAGTGAATAACATGAATTTGACAGTTAAATTTGATGCAATTTTGGATTTTTTGGCGACTTTTCACTTTACCAACTAACGATTATTTGACGATTTTTTGTTTAACGGAAAAGTACTCCGAGTTCGATTTTTTAAATAATTACTATACTTTCTCTATATTACTCACTAGCCGCCTTTGGCGACCAGCTGGTTCGCCATGAGTAAAGCGTTCTAAAATTTTCAACAAAATCACATATTCATTAGCCTTGAAGTAATTCCAGGCATTGATTGACCTGAAATTAATATTTTCTTTAAGATGATGGATGGAAAGTTCTAAAAGTACACCTTTTCCTAATAATATTCTTTAATTTTATAAATCAGTCGGTTTTAACCATCGGTTATGCTTCCAAAATATTAAAAAAAAATTCGATGATGTTGCTAAAATATTAAATATGTTTTTTTAAAGAAAGCGAGAAAGGGAAAAAAGTATTAAATTAATGATACAGATATTGCAAACGATTATAGAAATGTGCCATTGAGTCGGGACTTCAATGCATATCCTGTCTAAATTCAATCAGGTTTACCGTAAATAAAGAAGATTTATTGAGTTAATGATATAGATATTGTAAACGATTGTGGAAACCTTTGCTTTGCATTTATTTTTTAAAGAAAATATCACATTTTATATTTCTTTTATTTTATCCAGTCACGTCTAAAAGTTGCATTTCTGTAGATTTATTTTGCGATGATAATTCTTTTTATTTGAACTTCCGGCATTTTTTTATTTTATCTAGTCACGTGCTAAAAAAACATGGTTAAAATATTTCTTTAAAAATTCGTTAAAAATAGAAGCTTGAGTTTTACATTAAAACACTGATACCATTAGAAGGCTAATTTTTTAATCTTTAAATTGATGCAAAAATCATGTTTATGCGATCATATTTTCGGAAGTTATGGCGGGAAAAAGTCGAAATTTTGCTTAAATTTTAATTAACTCAAATTCTAATTAAAAATTCGAAAAAAGGGCTCCGAGGTGCACATTCCGGACATCCAAGGTATACATGTACCAAATTTGGTCGCTGTAGGTCCAACGGTCTGGCCTGTAGAGCGCCAACACACACACACACACACACATTGAGCTTTATTATAAGTATAGATATCAGAAAGTAAAAGAAATGTAAATACAATTCAAACCTGAAATCATTTTAAATTGTTTTATTGCATGAGATGGAAGCATTATTGTTTTTTTATCAATTTCTAAAAACTGAATCTTGAATTTCTATAATTAAAATTTTTGGCAGCAGATATGCATACATATATATGCAAAAGCGAGAAAGCAAAAAAATATCATTCTAAAATGTTTGAAAATCCAAATTAATTATAACAATCTGAAAAGTAGTCATTTAAAACTTTTACAAAAGAAGTACTGAATTTCCAAGAGGTTCTTGAATCTTGAATGTAAATATTTTGAGATATGGAGCGACAAAGGCTATAATCCCCTTTCCAAGAAGTTTATCACGATCAGTTTCATCAAGAAGATGCATTTTGACACTTAGTAACACCAACATTTCCGGTGAATCAGTTTTTCCAAAATATTTTTTAAAAATCATGGCAACGTTTGTTAAATTTTCCATCTGAATTTCCTTTTTTCCTCTTAAGGAACGTGCCTGAGAAATCTTAATGGTCTCACGATTCTGTTTTTGTAGTTTGGGAATTCTGCTCTGAACATAAAAACTATTTACTGCTCTGTATTTTTATTACTATTGCCTCATCTTAAGAATGGTTCTTCTTCGCTATTTTAATTTGCCTTAACTTCTGATTTTCGATGGTTTCGATTAAAAATGAAATTACTAGCCATTTTTTGTTTTATCTATTTCCAAAAAGGAAATAACATTGTCTCAGATTTCAGCAAACAAACATGTAAAAGATTTATAATTAATCAATTTTAAGCAGTTGCCAAATACCATTTAACAGATTTGATCTGATTTTAAGTCAACATAAGAGTTTTATAAATACAAATATTTAAAAAATCACGAGAGGAAAAATCTGAACCCAAAAATTCTCTCTTCTTTGGGTACGTGGGCACTCTGGTATCACATAGAACGAAAAAGCAGACGCTCTTACAAAAGAAGCTAAACAATAGACACCATGCATACAGTGGATCTCCCCGAAAAATACGATCTTTAATCTGAGAAGGATCTCTGTCGATATCGCCTCAAATAACCATCACGGGTGCAGATATCAAGCTTTGATCGTGGATATTCCAGACTTGAGCAGAATCACTAATTGGACTAGAAGTAGAATTTAAGATAAACTTATTGCACGGGTGATTTGTAAAATGGTTATTACTTCAAGAATTCAGTCACTCAGATAATCCCTTGTGCATCATATGTAATGAAGACAGCATTTTCCACATCTTATTAAAATGCTCAAAATATACAACCCACAGCACTCTGGAAAAAACTCAACATCGAACAGTCGAAGATTTCTTTTGCCTTCCTTTTGTCTTAAACTCTCGCAAGCAAATAACATTTTAGCATCTTTGTTCAAGCCGTCAAACATTTTGATATTCACTAACAGTAACTTTTTTGGTTCCTATGAGGTAGCAGCCTCACTGTTTCTAACCCTCACTATTTCTATTCAAGTTATATCTTGAGACGTGCACATTTCAGCCGACCAAATTATATTTATGCCCTAATTGATAACTCAAGATTAAGCCATGTTGACTGTAGAGAATCAAAACACACCCACATACTCACATTCATCATTACAAGTACTCACATTCGTATTTTTATTTTTCATGACGTTAAATAAGAATAATCCTCTGATTGCTTGATCGATATTCATGTGTGTGGCAATGCATTTTCCTTCAATTTTAATTTAAAATGTGCAGAGTGAAAATCTTGTAAACCAAATTGAAGAATGATTAAATTTACAAGCCGTTTAATGATTTAAACCATTTAATGATAGTCAGGAAAAAGATTGATTAAAGGGTCTGATTAATTTTACTGTTGCTATAAAAGGCTTTAAATAAAAGATTTTATATTAGACAGTAATTTGAAGGTTTGTGCTACGTGGGAAAATTTAGACATTTTTCCATTTGCTGGGCGCTCCGAGAAATTGCCAAATAATGTAGAATTCCACCAAATTTGGCGCTATGTGCTCTATTTGTTTTGTTTTGTCATTCGCTACTTGTCTCACGTTTAGTTCATATTGGCGACATTTGTTCCTGAATAACGGAAAAATACCAAAATTTAATATATGAACTGAAATCAACTCCAGATATTTTGTTATGTTGTTTTTGACTGTCTCATAATATTTAGCGCGTATGTATTAAATTTCAAAAGGAGAAACTCTTTATTAACCAAGCTAACACATGTGTTGTGTTTGGTGGCTTAATTTCGGTTATAAGGAATTAGTTACAATTCGGCTTTAACGGCGACCAAAAAGTACCAAAAAATTCGCAAAATTATAAAAATATATTGAATTGCATTATTATTTATTACGAAAAATTTTGAACGTGCGAATTGCATGTTATATAATTTGATTGCTAAAATCGCCAAATTTTTTCTGGGACATTTTTGGTCACCGTTAGAACCAACAAGTACTAAGATTTACATATATTAAAAAGAATTTTCCGTATATAAAAAATATTTAAAAAAATGTAATGTTCAAATTATTGTAGAAATAATTTTCTAATTAATTTTAATTATTTTCAAGTATTTAATCCTCAATTTATAATTAATTATTTTTCATAAATATTATGGAATTTTGTAATTATTTATTTCTCAAAATCACTGCAAGATCGTGTCTTTTATGTGGAATCAAAATATAATTAAAATTAGCCCATTTGTTTGGCACTGAAAATAATAAAATAATGTATTATTAAAATAACGTTTAGAATTTCAAAATATTAGCATTTTAGGAAATAAGGCGGACAATCTCTTTTAAGATCTCGTCTGTACAAAAATGAAGTTAAAAAAGACCATGTTAATCAAGGATAAATAAAAAGGAACATTCATTTAATGGTTAGACCTCATTCACAGTAAGTGTAGACTCAACAAAGAAGGTTATGTCGTTTTACTGTACAGATTTATCATATCTATGCTTAATAATTTATAACTTATTGTAATAAATATAATTTTGTATCCGGTATAGATAAACTTATCTTAATGGATGTTTTTCAACAGGTCGCTTTAGAAGGATTCTGTGAGGATCCCCCACATCCAAAAATGTTGACAAGAATGCAGAGATTTTGGTACTGGTTTTGGAAAATAAGCATGGGGATTGTTCACTTTATAGCCCACTGCATTTATGTCTTATTTTATTGTGGCAGAGGAAAAGTTGTGCCAAGTGTTGAGAATCCTTTACTTTTAAAGTCAGCCACAAAATTAGCTGAAGAAATAAGAGAAGGCAAGGTAAGTAATTAAATTATCTGTGCTTTAACAATGTTATGAAGCATATCCAATAAGTAAATAACGTAACATTGGGCAAAAATATATTTAAGGGTGTCCCTTTGGCAAAATTGGCGATTTTTGTTTGGCGCCTTGCTTGTTCATGCTGAACATCGTTCAAACAGCAATGGCGGCCAAAACATAAAGAAATTTCGGGTTGATCTTATTTTAGCCCACCTTTGGCAAATAATATGAATTTTTTGGCGAAAGGTAAGAATTCTTTTTTCTTAACCTTTTAATTCAAATACCTTCGATTTGGCAAGATTTTGAAAAATTGGCGAGATTTCGAAAAAGTCGCCAGAGGTGGGCTAAAATAGGATTTTACCGAAATTTCTGTCCCAATCAAAGCCGTGCAATTCCCAATCACAAATTGGTGAGAAACAAAGGGTACCCACAAATATAGGCCAATCTAATATTGTTAAAAATATGCATGAAGCTGCTGGTAATCAATAACAAGGTATTTGCGACCTTCGGTTTATTTGGCGACTTTCAAATTATGCCATACTCCATTATACTGATTGCAAGTATTTTGGCGATAAAATCAGGAGGTCGTAAATATCCATAATTATCAATAATAATTTTATTATAGATGAAAGAGCATGCTTACTATTTAATATAATTTCTCTTCTGGCGTCTGCCGAAATTTTGATGTAATATTACAGTTCCTATTTAGTTTTGCTTACTATTTAATCTATTTAATTCATAGACAATACAATCCGATTTTAATGGCGAATAAAAAGAGTCAAGATTTTTTTTGTCAAACTATAAAAGTATAAAGTGCATTATAATTTATGAAAGATTTTGTTTTTGTTGCTTATTCTCAAAAGATCTGACATATGTCAGGTCTGCTTCAGTAGTCTGTTGACTCCCAATTTGTAATAATAATAAGGGGATCGGATGTTAAGTCTCCCTTAGAAAATCTGATTCAACCCAGAATGTGAACCTTTGTAGCTGGTCGATAAAAGCTTTTTTTCACAAGTGGGAGGGATTTTTTTACCACTTTCAAAAGGAAAGGCACTTATGGTTGCCACTTATTACGAAAAACTTTAAACTAAACTCCCTAAATTAATGATTTTTTTCTTAGCGCCTTTTGGTTTTTGTAGCAATTGACAAGTATCCATAGGAATATAGTAGGAAATGTATTTTGAGCCATAAAGTGCCATTTATATGATAATGTATAAATAAACTAGATTCTGTCGAATTTATGAAATCATTACTATTGTATATTAAAGATGCAATGCCGAGTCTTGACTCTTCTGAATATCAATAAATCTATAATTATCCAGCTTCTTGAGAACTTCTTCACACAAAATGAGAAGAGTTTGCCATGCCCTTGGCATCTTTCGATAATGCTTGAAAAATCTCAAAGAACTCAAATGATTAAAGCACACTGAATATATTTTTATCATTTTTCGCTTAATATGGCGCCAAATGCTCATTTCGTTTTTGCTTCTATTGAAAATAACTAGATACGGCATCTATTAATCAACGGTGAAGTAGCCAAAACTCGCCAATTGTAACACCAAAACTAAACTGGCATTGCAACCTTATAGCCATACTTGAGCAAACAATCACATTTAATTTGGTTATTTGATATTGTTTGTTTTCGCCAACAAATTATCGCCAATCCTTCATCGCTTGATAGTAAGTATCAAAGATACAGCCAATCTTGCGCAATATATTACGAATTTTTGAATCAAGCAGAAAATCACCTTATTCCTAAAACTAGATAATGATATGAGGAACATGAGAATATATTTAATACCAATAAAAACTCAAAATTTTCGCTGCTGGTCCATTGCTACTTCCTATTGGCAAATCCACTAGATCTACATTATTGTATTAATGTGTTGACATCTTAATAAGCCAGTAATAGCCAATAGACATTAGCGTACTCTTTTGTTGAATGGATAAGTTACTGGACTTATAAAATATCGCAGGTTCGATCCTTGGCGGAAATCGACCTACATATCGGCACTATTCCAGCCAACACCATCGCCACATTAACGCCTCTTTCCATTAAGTGGAAATGCATGTGAAATTATTCTATAATATATTGTTTAACATGTGAATAACGCCTCTAGTACGGCGAGGACGAGCATATGAAACTTGCTTTAACTGATAAATAATCGTCATTATTAGAAGAGAAATAATATAATTTTAGAAGAAACAATAAAGAAGAGGCTTTATTAAGTTTTATCACCCAAAGATTTTGAAATCTCTAGTTAGGACTATATGGCTTTTCATGTACCATAGACATCACGTTTCGTAGGCAGAAGTCTTGGTATGGTATGGTATAGTGCGCTTTATTGGCACAAGGTCCATCTTTGGACAAACTGCGCCATCCACAAGGATATTTAAATAATTCCGTTATAAATTATGCAAAAGAAAGAAGGATGTATTGAAAAAAATGTCAAAAGTTGAGAAGATATATGTTTTAAAATGATCTGGCACAAGAAAAAAATAATAATAAATCAAATGTTAAAGGCTATGAAAAAAACCAATAGCTCTTAAAAAGTCAAAAAGTTTTGAGTGAGGCTTTTCACCCACTAGGTCTCGTAAATTTAAAATAGACGAATGAAAGTGAGTTAAACGATCTGAAGTAAAATCAGGACATTCAGTAAGAATATGTGCTATAGAATTGATCCCTCCACAGTTAGAACAATGAGGAGCCCGTTCCCCAAACAACATGAGTATATCTTGTGTGACCAATACGTAGACGAATTAATCTTGTCTTAACGAAATCTTGGAGAATAAGGTCAGTAAATATCAAACCGAGAATAAGTCTTGGTATATGAATTTGTGATTCGCCCATTGCATTCTCCTAATCAACCTTGTGTTTCTACCAAACAAATTTGAATTTTCTAGTTATAGTTTTGACTGTGAGGTTTTATGTACCAAGGATATCATATCTTGCAGGTTCACTCTCATAAAGCATGCTCACAGATCTGCATATTAATGTTTATCGGCATCCTGGCATAGGCATCTTCACAGTTATCTGGGCATCCAGGCTTCGAATCCTGGTTTCGGGCATGCTTGTTATTCTGTATTCTGTCCATGAATAGAGTGAATGTGCGCCCCTGTAAAAAGGGGTCGTGAAAGTGAATGTGAAGCATGAACTGGATAAGTCGTACTCTTCGCCGTAGTTGGCGCTACTAAAAAAGCAAGGGACGCTAATTTAGGTTTAAATCGCTGACAGCTTTCTGTCAGAGGGCTTGTAAAATGCCACAAGTACAACAAATATACTAATGTTCAAAATGAAGGAAATTTAAATTATTTTGCCTCATACTCACCAATAAGAGTGTGAATAAATCCATATAGTAATTGTTGGCGATATTTCAAAGGGCAATTTTAGTGCAACAATGAGTTATGATATAACAGGTCAATATATAATGCTTGTACATGAAATTTAGGCAAGCTGTGCGTACAAGTAATGCAGTTATAAAGATTTTTGTTCTGAATAAATAAATAGAAAATTCTTTAAATATTATAACTACATTAACACTTTCAAAATAAAAAACTTTTTATATAAAAATGCTTTTCACAAACAAAAGATAAAAGCGCCAATTCTCTTCCTTGCTGGTTTTTTTTTTTTTTTTTTTTTTTTTTTTTTTTTTTTTTACTTTAGAGTTTTCTCAACGATTACTTTCAGAATTCACTCAAAATAAATATCAGTAATTCAGAATCTGATAGAAACACTACTGTCGCCAATATAAATTGCTTGTTTTGTGTATATCAGCAATTTATATCGCCAATATAAATTGCTGATATGCACAAAACTTGATCTGATAGAAACTATTGTTACCAATATAAATTTTTGTTCTAACTAATATACGCAAAACTTTATCTGATAGAAATTCTAATGTAGCCAATATAAACTGTTGCTCTGACTGATATACACAAAACTTGATCTGATAGAAATTCATTTGTCGCCAATATAAATTATTGTTCTGAATAATATACGCAAAACTTGATCTGATAGAAACTATTGTCGTAAATATAAACTGTTGTTCTGACTAACACATGCAAAACTTAATTTGATTGAAACTCTTTTGTCGCCAATATAAATTGTAGTTCTGACTAATATGCACAAAACTTGACACTTTTATTATAAATTTTTCTACATACTGCTACATGGTTATATGCTGTGAACCAGGACTTTACCATGCTTGAACTATGTGATATTTTAACTGAACAAGCAAAAAAGGATCAACACGTAATATAAAAGCTAAAAGTAGCAACGGGTTGAATTATACTCTAAAAAATTCTCCTTTCTTTTTCAGCTTAAGTCCGTCGATGTTGTCCAAGCCTACATAAACAGAATTCTTGAAGTCGAACCATACATCAATGCAACGGTAGACCGCTGCTTTCTGGATGCTATGGAAGAAGCGAAGATGGCAGATTCACTCGTTGCTTCAGGGCAGTATACCAAAGAACAGCTCGCAGACCTGAAGCCTCTCTTAGGTGTTCCTTTCTCTGTGAAAGTCCTTCTTCTGGTGAAAGGTAAGCTATTAAATTGTTTCTTTGTGACATATATGGCGATTAGGTTTTCAATTAAAAGCTTTTCATCATTGAATCCGCTGTCAATGCATAAAGATCAAAGTTCTATATAAGCTTGTGATGCTAAAATTATGTTGTCGGTCAGTCTAATGTCACTTGATCACCAAAGCCGAATGAGATTTAGCTCTTTCGAACTAAGGTAGGGTGTGCGCCTTTCGTTGTTAACGAGCACCGTTAAGGTGAACGTACGACTTTTGCTCGAACACACACGACACAACCCGTTTTAGGAAGTGGTCGAACTCATTCATCCGTCCGCAAGTCAGAATTTCGATCCAAAACAGAGACCGATTCAGTACTCCCAGAAGTATAATTTGTTATGGGAACTTGGGTGACTAATTATAACTAATCACGACATATTTAACGTGTTCCAACTGTCATTAGCCAACTCGGTGGTCTTTGGAAAATTGTGTTGTAAGTATATTTATGAAAGTATCAGCGATGGATAGGTTAATGAATAGTTCTATATGAGACTTAAATACACAGGAAGATCCTTTTAAAAATAAATTCCTTTTAAATACAGAATTTCATTATACAGAATATCAAATTTTGGTATTTAACCCTATCGATACTAAAATGTCCTAAACGTGCATTCAGTGGATCTATGGTGGGTGCTCGAGATGTCTGGATAATCTTCTTGTTCTTGCAATAATTTATAGTAAAAAGTTCTTATATTAATTTATAATATTCTTATACTAATTTATATAGGAATCTTACTCTTTCATGAAGTGTGACAGATTGAATACTTCAGGCGCATGCGTTGTTCCTCCGATGGGAGCGTCGATTTAATTAGAATCTATAATCAGACGTTCTAACAATCGATTATAGTAGTATGCTTTTGGAAAGGATATTCAAATTTGTCTGTACTGTATATGTTATATATGAGCACAGAATTTTATCCATGTAGCTGTCTTTGTTTTACGGCCATCGTGTTAACATATATTTCAACAATCAGACAGACAGACTTCCTATGATCAGATTTTGCATTAAATTTAAAAGAAATATAAAAATTTCATTTAAAAACTATATACCGAATTGCATCGGTCTAGCTCAAAGGGCTTTTGAGTTAGTTATCTTTCCAATGAGAGAAGGAAAAATTATATGATTTTCGTATTTAGGGTGATGTCGATGTCGAATTTTTTTTAATGATAATAACTTTTATTTTATACTTCGTATGCGAACACATTTTTGGAATTATACCGAATTTTGAGCCCGAACATTCGAAAGCTTCTTTGAACGGGGGAAAATGAAGTTTAAGATTTGTTCTTTATAAAAATAGTTTGTAAATTCCAAATGAAATTTGAAATGGGAATCCACGCTATTGAAGTTAATGTACTTTGAATACGAGTAGATAAGGCAATAAAACTAACTGTGAGAATAAGTTAACTTGATAACAAAGGAATGAGAAGACCTAGATAGATAAAATTCTATACATAATTTTAGTATCTAAAGTGTGTATCTTTGTCATATGCTCTATCAAATCAGTCCTGTGGCTGACCGTCTGCAAATATTTACTTTCGATGACTCAAAAGTTGAATAAACGAAATTTGGTATGCAGCTTTATCAACTAAATTGTCTGTCCTTATGAGTCGAATCTTTCTTAAAATTGGCCGTCATGCAGTCTGCAATTTCGCACACATGTAAAAGATAACTAAAAAATTCAACAAAATAAATAAAAATTTGTACGGGATCTTATTACTAAAACTGTAATTTTGTGTTAAATTTCGGTTTCCTTTGATCGAAAAAGAAAGCACCCAGAAATTATTGTCCAGAAAATTTTATTACTTTACTTAGAACAGTCACTATTATTACACTTGGGCCGCAAGATTATATGAATGGAAAGGGAGTAGCATTTTTATTTGACAATTTCGAAGATATTCTCTTTGGTTTTCATGATGTGTATAGCATTTATGAAATAATTCATTCAGTTTCTTTGAAAATATTATTTTTAATTGGCAGAATATGTGAAAGGCAAAAGAAGGAATTATTACGAGTAGTTACACAAATTTTTCAATCTATTCCAACAAAAGAATCCATGTAAAATTTGGCATCAAAGACCATATTTCTGTGACCTGAAAATGGGAAAAATATAGCTTGAATGCAGTCTACTAAAACTAAATGAGAATTAGTTCAAAATTAAAAATCGATCACAAAACCTGTAAATCCTGTCATGCCTGCCTGTCTTTTCTTTAATATTAGTTAAGCGTATTATTAACTGTAAAATAATAACTGTTGTTAACTGTAACCTGATATAGCCTATTTGTTTTGATCGTGTTTTGATTTGAGTTTCGGTTTGTATTTTGAAAAATAAACGCAATGGATTTAAGAAAACCCTGCTTATTTCATCTTGAACTCTCAGCTATACTTTAAAGGTGTTTCGGGTTTTTAAAGCTATTCTCTCTTCAGTAAGTACAGTTCATAGATGCGCTGGTAGCGCAATAGAGTATTAATTTGTGATAATGCAACAAGTGTTTATATCCAATTAGAAACCAAAGAAAGATTAAGTATATATTTTAACTGTCATCCAATATTTCGAGTTTAAATCGGACATGCCAGATAAAAATTCAATTTTTTTTTCCGTTTAAAAATAATTTTGATTTCATAGACCACAATATATCGTTCATTGATTTTGCATCAGAAAATAATAAAATTATATTTTGCGTCAGAAAATTATATTGCAAAGAAAATTTATAAATTATTTGAATAAGTCCAGGCTTATATTGAGTGGAAGAATTCAAATTCAAACTTAATCAAGTATTTTCACAGTTGGATAACTTTACTATAGTATTAATATCCAATATGATAAAAAATTATATTAATATTGTCACGTAGATAGAACTCAGGAAGACACGAAGTAGAGTTAAATGAATTTATTAGCTCAACTCTGAAATAAGGACACTGGGACTGAGAGATCTTCAGCTTTTATACAAGTAGGGAAAGTTCCAGAATACCTTTTTGGAGACAGTAAGAAAAGCTCAGAGCACTTATCTGGTAAATTAAAAACAGGACCAGAATATTCTGAAACACGAAATCAAGGAAAAACAAACCAAGGAATAATACTTAAACAAATTTTAAGTCTACTAAGATCTCTACTGGGATAATCTTCTGGATTAAGTCTGATCTCCTGACTATGAGTTCAGCATCATAACCATTCAGCTATGAAGACTCGGCAATTTTTGTTTCAAAGTGACTATATTAATGAATTATACTGCTATTGTTAGATTCTTAATATATTAAAATTATATAAATATTAGTTATATGATAGTAAAAATCAAAGCGTAATTCCATCCTTCGAATTGTATCCGAACTTTTTAAAAATTATATGCAATGAAAATCCACACTTTTTTTTATTGGGGGCGGGAATAAATATTTTGATTTCATAAAATGTTTTAAAAAATAAGCTTCTTCAACATTTTTTTTAAATACATTGTTTAGTTTATCCTTAATGTTCAGCAAAATATTTTAAACAATGCAAATTTGTCCATGAGTTTTTTCCGCTTCCCTTTGCCATTACACATTTCAATTTCATCGAAACTATTTGACATCGATATTTATTCAAAGTCATTACGAATCTACTTTGAGGAGAAACGAATCTAGGAAGAAATGGAGAAAGAAAGAAAGATATGTCTTAGGATAGGATGGTTTTTGTTGCAGAGATAAATTCAACGATGTTTATCAGCTATTGCCATTTACATGTTAGTGTGCATAGTTTTGACCATTATCTTAATGTCCACAAATGACTTTGTAAGCCTCTTATTTTCCTATGCGGTCATTAGTTTAGATATCATCAAAGAAATGGTCATTTGATAAGGAAAAAGAACATATTGTTGAGACTTAAGGAAATACTATTTTGATTTCCGTGGAAATGTTTTAGAAATTTCTTAGCATGACCTTCCAATGGCATATCCAATGACCTTCACCCTCCATCTAATGATATAGATGTCGCTCTGAGAGATGATATCATCTTCGTTGAACCAATTTACGGAAAAATGATTGATGCTTTAATAGAAATGATGTTAATATCAATAAATAGATCTAAAAGTTTCAGAAATTTCATTAACCCTTAATTGGAGACATGTGGTCTGTCAGGTCGCTACCGATGGACTTTTGGTCATACCTGTTCTATTTTTAGCTCAATTGAATGAATTGACCCTGTAACTTCCTGTTTTGTGATCTTCAATAAAAGTGCATTTTTTCGACCGATTTCAGGGGGCCGCGGTGGCCTGGCGGTAAGGTCTCGGCTTCGGCACCGGAGGGTTTCAGGTTCGATACTCGATTCCACCGAAGAACCCCTCGTGTGAGGGGGTCTCTTGCACGTTAAATCTGTCAGGCTAAACGTCCTCCCGCTAGTGTGGAGAGGGGGGTGCCAGTTCAGGTGTCGTCCTCGTCATCTAACCGTGGTTCAAAATGACGAGATCCGTCCCAAAATAGCCTTTGTGTTGCTTTAAACGGGACGTTAATATAACTAAACTAAACTAAAAACTAATCAACCGGTTTCAACGGATGACTTTTAAAATAATTCATTTATTTTTCAATCGCGGTCTCTAAGACCGCATCTCCCTATTAGTATCCCAATGATAAATAAGACCTAGCAGATAGCGCTAAAACTTAGGCCTCGAAATATCATCCAATTTACTGACTCTGTTACGAAGCAATGCTCCAGACACTTTTAAATGAAGCAGAAATTGATTTTAGTGATAAGGATAATTGTACAGAAGAGATTTCCGATGGCAATTCGCATTCATCTTGTTCTGATTTGGATGTTCAAACATAATTAATTTTTCTAGTAATAATGTATTTTGAAAATTTTTAAAAATATATTAATATATTAAGATAAATGTATACATGTGACAGAAAGGGCGCCAAAATTTAAATTCTATCAGATTTTATTATTAAAATCAATAAATCATGCCAATCTAGTTAAAAGGCATTTAATGACATGAAAGGACATGATTTACACTGGGACAAAAGTTTAGAACAATAACATTTAACATATATGAATTAAAATAATACTCGGGGCATCATGCTTTACGCTCGCTTCCAAGACATAGACTGATTGCTCACGGCAGCGGCCCCTATAGGGCCAAGGAAAACAGTTACGGTTACATACAGAAATTATAGGTTAATTTTTATACTTTTTCTCAACCTGTACATTTAAAATGCCCAGAAAACCATGCTATGAAAGTCACACCTGATAAAAAAAGGGTCAATTTTACATAACATTGTTTAACTTATACGTTTATATGCTAGAAAAATAAATATGATTTTAAAAGTAAAAAGCAATAGGTTTTTTTCAAGAATATTATTTATTGTAACATGTAATTTAAGAAAATGCATATTCCAACGCATTGACTTTTTCAATGATAATATATTTTTAAAAAATTATCAAACATATCTATATACCCAGAAAAATATCTACAGAAAATATTTGCAGATTTTCATACTAATCCATTCATTAGAAAAATTAATATGAGTGTAAATAAAATGCGGTCTCATAGACTGCATGTCCCCAGTCAAATCCTAAAATTTCACTTCCCCAGTTAAAGGTTTAAAAAATCTTCCCATTTAAATATTTCAAAGGAATGCAAAATATAGAATAAGAGAATATCTTATTAATTTTGAAATTAAAGAAATGCTAATTAGATTTCCGACGAAGATATGTTCGCCTCTTTTTCTTTAAAATCTTGAGATGAGGCAGTAACTGCAATTTTCTTTCGGCAAATTTCATTTAGAACGAGATACTGTCGTCTGTAAATTAACACATTAAAGGCGGGAGTCGTAGTACTACGATTTATCTCGCGTTATCTAGTATATTTTCGTCAAGTTCCCCCCCCTCCTTTAATGTGTTAATATATGGATCTTTTATCCTTTAATGGATCCTTTAAAATTATAGATCCTTTATCCTATAAAACTTTAAAATACTGCGAATATGTGATATGCTACTGTTTTCTATTTCATTTCCTCATGTTCAATGTATGGATACATTATAGTAATCGCCAAAGAATTCAAATTTCAGATTTCCATGAAATTCAACATGTTAGACCTCTCTGAGTTAAAAAAAATACATTTTTTTTAAATGTCCATCCGTCTGTCTGTCTATTTATGATAAAAATAACTCAAAAATGAATTGAGCTAGATGGTGGAAATTTGACAAGCGACATTTACAACAAATGAGCAGATTGCTTTCAAATTGTGAGTAAAATCTATTCCGAGGAAGTCCGTCTGTCCGATTGCTCGAATAACATTGTAACTCGATAATTACAAGACGAAGAGAGCTATATAAATAAGATTCTTAGATTATATACTATAGATATACATAGGTTTAGCATCTATTGTATAGATGCCTTCTTCTTGCATACAGCCGACCACCCCGCCACCACTGAACGTAGCAGTATCGACAGGATTTGTTGTGGTCGACTGCTGATGTATAGACACCTGTCAGATTTTGAGTCAAATCGAGTTTACGAATTGACTCTCAATCGGTGTATACTTTCAGGAAATATGTAAACGCAGTAATTAAGAAATGCAGACTTAAATATATCAATTCTGCTATGTGATTGTAGGTTAGCGTAGTTCAGTTATATTAACAACCCTTTGTAAAGCAACAACACTAAGGCTTTTTTGGGGTGGGTCTCGTCATTTTGAATCGCGGTCATATGACGATAACGACACCTGAGCTAGCACCCCCCTCTCCACACAATACTAGCGGGAGTATGTTTGGCTTTGAAAGATTTAACATAAAACAGGCTCCCTTACACGATAGTTCTTCTGTGGAATCGGGTCTCGAACCTGAAATCCTACGGCTCACGAGTCGAGAACTTACCACCAGGCTACCGTGGCCTTATATGTGATTTTGTGACTGCAAGTGTAGCTCTGTATAAAATTTTTGTTTCAATCAGATGTATTCAGATCGGATGCTTTGTTGAAGTTCGATATTTGCTGTTTTTATTGTGAAAATTTGCTAGTGAGCAAATTTTCACAATACTATGAAAATTTGATAACACTCTACAAATTAAGACCAACAACTAAAACTAAGATTACTCAGCAAATTTCATCCAATTCTCTTTTAAATGATCATATTCCTAGATATAATTCCAAAGTTTTGTTTCTCTGACTTGATCGAGTTTAAATCATTTCAAAGTCAAAATGATCACGATGTTGAATTTGGCGACGATTGCAATCTTTTCTCGTGAGTTCAACTAATATGCTATATTTTTTCCCTGTTTATTACGTTGCTAAGCAACAATAAAGAGTTGATTTGATTTTGATAATTTGATAACACTCTGTAAATTTAAACTAAGATCACAGACCAAATTTCATCCAATAAGTTCAATTCGCTTTTAAATGATAATATTCCTAGATTTAATTCCAAAATTTTGCTTCTCTGACTTCATCGTTTAAATCATTTCAAAATCAAAATGATCACGATGTTGAATTTTCCGACGATTCCAATATTTTCTCGTAAGTTCAAATAATATGCTATATTTTTTTTCCTGTTTATTACGTTGCTAAGCAGCAATAGAGAGTTTTGCTCAATTTTCAGCAACGTAGTTATTATACGCGGACATATAAAGTTCCAGAAAAAGTGCGAAATTTTTATTTATTTATTTGTCTTTGCATAACTACGTCTAATAACGCACGTGGCAGTGCACATTTCAAGAACTGACAGTTTCCTTATTTGCATCAAACTGTCGCATTCCTAAATCATTAGTCATATGAATCAAAAACAAAATGTGGTTATTTTATCAGGAAAATAATATTCAAGGAAAACTGTAAAATAAAATAAAAATATAAGCAAAAAACTTGTCATTTACTTGCTATCTTTTTTCATTTGGAACAAAGCGCCAATTAATAAAGACGTCCTGTAAGCTTAGTTGACAGCGACTTAATGACCTTGAGCTCTGACCGACTTTCGGTGCATTAATTGGAAGATAATGAGTTGATCATTTGAAAATTTGACTGTTTAAAATGAAAGAAAGTGAAGGCAGTTTAATTGCATTATTTCTCAACACTAGGTTTTAAAAAATTTCCTTAATTCGTAATTTACAACTTCCTTGAATTTTTTTTCTCTACTGCAGTTTTGAAATGTTTACAACCGACCATAGATGCCGTATCTGGAGGTCATGCGCAATTTCGTGAAAAAAGAAATGATGAAATTGGATCACCGTTTGGGATTGAGACATTAATTCTACATTTTTAAAAATTAATTTAAGTATATTAATAGAATAAACTGATTTTAAGTATTAATC
>JAPMOQ010014534.1:41092-56706 GCA_026543055.1 Argiope trifasciata
ATTAATTTAAGTATATTAATAGAATAAACTGATTTTAAGTATTAATCGCCTAACTACTGAATCTGTCCCACAAGTTGTATTCTAATGGGTTGTTTTATAGCCAAGTTCTTTTGTCAAACTAGGAATTTAGGAATGTAAAGGGAAGACATATTTAGTGACATTTGCTCCCATAATTTGAAACAATAACTGACACCCAAATTGGCCCATTAATATAAAACTGGAACTGCTTGATTGAGCCGTGTTATTACTGAGAGGGTTAACAAATTCTGAGATGGAATCCCATTCTAACTCGAATTTTTACAGTTAGATAAACTGTTCAGATATCAAGACGCAAACCATTAAGAATGAGAACAGGTCATAAAGTAGGTGGATTCTAAAATTTGTTTTTCCGAGATTGTAAAAAAATACAAATTATATGAATGATAAAATTATATTAAACTAAATAGTAATGCTAAAGCTTAATTTTAAAAAATTTAGTTGTATTTTTATATCTTTCTTTCTAGTTGTTAAAATATTTATGAAGATTGATATCTATTTCCTTATTTGGTTTTCATAAACATGATGGGCAGTCTGGAATCATATTAAATAAATGAAAACAAATAAAATAAAGAGAAATAAATTTCATAAAATGTACAAATTTTACAAAATATATGTTCTTAAAATTATTAGAGGAAAAAGGCGCATAAGCTTAAAATTAATCATTAACATGTTATAAATACGCTGAAATGTGAAACTAAATTGAACATTTTATTAACAGAGACACCTTATAATGTGCATTGCTTAGGGCTGGTAAATGCCCAAATATGTCACTGTTTGGGTTTAAGTCAGGTTTTAGTTTTAATTATAATAACGTCCCATTGCATAGCAACACTAGAACTATTTTGGTACGTATCTCGTGATTTTGCACCGCGGTATGACGAGAGCGACACCTGAGCTGACCCCTCCATTCTTTCCACCGCAATATACCAGTGGAAGGACGTTTGACCCTGACAGATTTAACGTGTAATAGACTTATCAGGCCACCGTGGCACTGGGTTTAAGTCAGAGAACATTAGATACTCGCCTCAAGGTAATTTAATGGAGTACTTATTCATAAAATAAAACTTAAATTTCCAGAAGAAAAAAACCGTGGCATATACTTACAGCATTACCGGCATTAAGTCATATGAATGAATACTTTGTATCAGATTCATAGAGTAATATCCTATTGAAAACTAGTGACATTGACAAAATTACCTTTCGTTAGTAATTGATTCCAAAAATGGATACCAAGTACCTGATGCTCTTAGACTGTATCAGGTTATACAGAGTATCACGTTCATACAATATTACCCAATGTTAATAAATGAAAGAAAAATACGCTGGGATAACATGGTTGGTAAGACGTTGGACTCGTTCCGTTAGGCAGCGAGTTCGAACAACGCCGGCCAAAGATTCCCCGTCTGTGGTAGTGGCTGACACACGTATAAATCTTTAATGGCCATAAAGTCCTCCATATCCAGAGTAATACCACTGGGGGTACTGGTTCAGGAGGTCATTCTCTGATTCAGGTCTAAATTACGATAAGTGGATGAGTAATGAAAATGAATTAAAGAAGTCCTGCCCGTAAAAAAAGGTTTTGAGGCTTGAGCGGCAAAGTCCTACTCTTGGCTCTAGATGGTGCTGCTGAAAAAATTGATACGCACCCTATCGACTTAAATCAC
The DNA here is from genome assembly GCA_026543055.1 of Argiope trifasciata. Taxonomy (NCBI): domain Eukaryota; kingdom Metazoa; phylum Arthropoda; class Arachnida; order Araneae; family Araneidae; genus Argiope; species Argiope trifasciata. Next base: position 42,796 of record JAPMOQ010014534.1, read on the forward strand.
TGTCTTCGTTACAAACGGGCTTGTCCAATGGCAAGTGCCATATGAAACAACCACAGAAGAAGGAACTAAAAAATAATTGAATTCATTTCGGTTAATTAATCAGATCTTTAGAAATTTTTTAATATGCTAGTTAAAACATGCTTATATCTTTCCTTCCAGGTCTTCGATGTACTGGCGGGTCGAAGATATTCGCCGATTTGAAAGCTGGGGATGATTCTCCCAGCGTGGCTCTCATGAAGAAAGCTGGGGCCATCGTCATAGCAACGACGAACAGCGCCGAGATGGGCATGCACTTCGAGACAAACAATCTCATACACGGGAAAACGTGCAATCCGTATGACACCAATAGAACTAGTGGAGGCAGTAGCGGTGAGTGATTCACACTTGGTAGTTTCAATCGACTTTTGATTATGCTATCTTGATGTTTTATTTCACTAGTTTAAGATATTTAATCCAGGAAGAGAATTGGCATTGCTATTACCTTTTAAGGAATAGCAATGAAAATTCTCTTCCTGGATTACTTGCATTCTTTGGAGTTACTTGCATTATGATAAATTCATTTTAAAAGCGTTGCCATTATATCAAAGGAGATGTTAAATAAGAGCAACCTTTACTTATCAAACTATTCTCAAAATCGAATTTGTGTCCGGTAAACAATTATATTATTTGCAAGTTGCATTACTAGATGAATGTTAATGAACTAATTATTAAGTATGATATTTGTTGCAGAGCCAACCAATGAGACTGCCAAACACTTTCTTGGTTGCCTTAGAGTGCTGAAGCGTTAATATTCTACCATTCTGACACATAATTTAATTTGTTTTGATATGAGGTTAAAAAAGCTCCCTTTCTGAGCTTCCAGAGAAGATGCTGCAGTTGCTGTGCTGCTGTTGTAGCAGTGTCCAATTTCAATCCGTTATTTAAAAGAAAATGAAAAATGAGAATTAATATTTGCTCCGGTGGAAGAAGGATTCGTGCAATGTTGTCATACACCAACATAAACGAATGGCACACTGCGAATATTCGAATATTCTTTGATTTTGGTATAAAAGACCGACAGAGAATGTTCAATACCTGGTACTGCAAACTTGTGTAGTCAAAACCCCCCACACGACGTTAAAAATTGCCAAGGTATAGTTCTTTTCGTCGGAATCTATCAACGTTAAAAGGTTGTGGTAGCATTGTGTAATTCCGTCTTTAAAATATTAGCTGACTCCATGGTTCTTAAGACATGGCAATAGGAGATATTTTTACAGAATTTTATCGTTTATGTTCGTTTGTTTGGCTTTCAATTAAATGAAGAATTGAAAATAAAAATCTCGGATAAGTTCAAAGACTAGACATTTATTTTACAGAGAATGGAAATGGTCGGGTGATTAAAATTCAAGCGAATTTTTTCCCGCTATAACTTTCGAAAATATTATCACACAAACATGATTTTTACATCAAATTAAAGATTTAAATCAGTGGTTTCCACCTTTTTGTACCGGCGCCTCCCTTTTTTTTTAAAAATTAATGCGCCCCCCTCTTTAAAAAACAAATTGTAGCGTCCCGTTAATTTATCTAAAAATCAAATTTCATAAATACTCAATTAATATTATAATTTATTTAATGGGCTACAAAATAATATACAATATTATGTAAAAATGTAATATATTTACTATAAGAAATACAATAACAAAACAAAAAAGATGATATAATTAATACTACTACAACATAAAAATTTAATGCGACGGTTGAGCTTGTTTTTCAGCACAAATTTTCTCAAACCGTGGTATCATTGAAGAAATCGCTGTTCTCAGTTCCTTTTCAATCATTAATCGAGATCGATACTTCGTTTTTAAGACAGCTACTGTAGAAAAACCAGTTTCACATAGGTAAGATGTTACAAATGGCAATAAGATTTCTAAAGCTTTGTTTATCAAAGTAGGAAAATCGTCCTTTACTCGTAGCCAAAACGTAACAATATTATTTTCATCTCGAAACATCTGCTTTAATGTGCTATCACTAGATAAGTCAATTATCATTTCCTGCTCTGCTGTCGTAAGGCCAAAATAATCATATTTTCAACCACAAATGGGTTTCTAATCCATTCATATTTGAACATGTCAAGATCTTTAAAGTACAACGAGAATTGCTTCCATAGACTGGTCAAATGATTATTAATAAGAACTTTACTTTCTTCTATTTCATCAGCAAGACAGGTAATTTTAAAAGTGGGAAACATGTCAAAGTTTTTTTTTTTAAACTTATTATCCACAGTTCCAATTTTTTCATAAATGCAGTAATCTTGTCTTTCTGCGTAAAAGCATGAATTTGAGCCCCTTGCATTGATTTATTTAAAATACTGAGTCTTTGAAAAATATCAACTAAATACGCAAGTTTTACAAGGAATTTCGTGTCATAAAACAAGCGTGCTTCATCTCTATTATTATCACTAAGAAATATGGCGATCTCTTCTTTTAGCTCAAATACCCTTTGAAGTACTTTGGCACGAGAAAGCCAACGTGCCTCACAATAGTATAAAAGTGATCTATATTCTGAACCCATGTCATCACACAATTTTGCGAAAAGTCTTCCTCTTAATGGGCTATTTTTGATAAAATTTACAACTCTTGTAATAATTTCAAATACTGTTAGTAGATCTTCACCCATATCTCTTGAAACAAGTGATTGTCTATGAATCATGCAATGCGTCCAAACTGCACGAGGAGCCACCTTTCGGACTAGTGCCTGTAGACCAGCATTTTTTCCTGCCATAGATGGAGCTCCATCTGTGCATAGTCCAACACAGTTCTCCCACAGAATGCCATTTTCATTAAAAAAATTATCAATGATTTTAAAAACTTCCCTTGCTGTAGTATTGAATTCAATAGGTTTACAGAATAACATGTCTTCTCTAACATCAGTTTCCACAACATATCTTACATATGTTATCAAGATTGCATCTTTAAGGACATCGGTAGCCTCATCTACTTGCAACGCGAAAGAAGATAGTTTTACTTTTTCTATTAATTGATTGCAAAGATCTTCAGATATATCGGATATTCGTCTTCCCACCGTATTATCTGCAAGTGGAATGATTTTAAGTTGATCAGCATATGATTCACCAAGGATCGTTTCTATCATGTCAATAGCTGCAGGTAGCACCAAAGTTTCTCCTATTGAATGGGGTTTTTTGCATTTAGCAATTCTATAAGAAACTTTATATGACGCAAGCAATGCTTTTTGTGTTACAGACGTGGTCTTTGAAAACATTTCTTGTTGTTTATTTAAATTCTCTAATTTTCTTTGAAAAAATTCTCTTGTCTTGCCAGCGTGATCTGCATGTACTTTTTCAAGATGTCGTTTTAATTTATTTGGTTTCATGCTGTCTGAGGCCAAAGTATTCATACACAACAAACATAATGGGCGTTCTTGGCCATTAATAACCTTATATGTAAATCCTAATGATAAGTACATTGGATCATATTTTTTAAATTTAGGTTTACTATTTTGCGAAGATATATTTCAGATATTTTTATCATCTTCTCTTTTGCGCTCTGCTTCTCCTTCATTCACTTTTCTTTTCAAGCCAGTTACGTATTTATCCATTTAAAAGAGGTATTATTTTAAATCAAAGATTTTATATTAATTTAAAATAAATACAATTATATCAATATTTTCTTTTAAATAAAATATCAGTCTTAATTGGGATAATTTTTAAATGTAGAATTAAAAACTAATTTTTTTGTCAAAATTAATTACTGGAATATAAACAACATAAAAATAACTTGCGCTCTTCTTACATAAACGTGAATTTTTCAAATAACAATATTCATATTACTCAATTAAAACGGTTGTAGACTTAGCGACTTAGAATAAATGAATAATGATTGATGAATGATTAAGAAATGAAAATCTACTCACCTCATTCCGAAGATTAATTGAATCTTACGCAAAGAAAGCAGACCTCAAAGAATATTTTTACCATTTTAATGTAATGAATAAAGACGAGCGAATTGCGAATACAGAATGACGACTGATCGAATACAAAATCCACCGAAAACATAAATAAAGAAAAATGATTAGACAACAAAAAATAATAATAATAACTAAAGTCATTTTGTTGCTGCTTTTTCATTGGCGACACTCCCGTCAGGCCGGATGAGTCAACAACGGTTAATGGTGAATTTACAAGAAAGTAAAAAAGCGCTAGTAATGAAAAAATAGTATATTAACATCGGACAGGATGTTATTTTATTGTTTCGAATGTTTATCCCTTTCAGGGGCGGTGACATACTCCATATGTCACCTTTTTACAATTTTTTTAAAACTAGAAAATCGCGTTGAAATAACTACATGAAATTTCCTAATGTTTTTTAAGTCTTTATCTTGCCAATAGACGGCAGCACGAGTCTTAGAAAGTATTCTGTTTCCCTACAAAAAATTAAAGATGGAAGCATGTTTTCATATGATGTAATTTATCTTCATTTTACTCCGATAAACTTTATTTTCGAATTCAAAAAGCTCATTTTTTTGCGTCATTCATGTTAAAAAGAGTCATGAATCCCTAAAACTGCTTTCATTTCATAAAAATACCTTCTAATTACGAGTTGAATTAGGTGACATACTGGGTATGTCACCGCGCGTCTAGGGTATTGCATGGGCAAGACCGTATTTGTTTATTTGCGAAAAGATCCAAGATATAATTATATACATTATTACTAAATATTATATTATATACATTAAGATTCATTGTATATATTTATCTATATCTATATAAAATATATATTGTGTGCTAATAATATTATAATATTAAGCAATTTCTGATATAAAAAAGAAGAAATAAATATATTTATTTCATCTATTATTATTTATTGTATATATATTTCTTTATAATTCAATGCATCTCTATATTTCAATATATATACATGCTAATAGAGTAAATTTATAAAAAAATTGGTTCCGTAAAAAATTGTGTATATTTTTTAATGTATATTACTTTGCATTTTTTTCTGTATATTTTTAATGTATATTACTTTGCATTTTTTTCTGTATATCTTTATAATAATATTTATTCTATTTTCCTCTATATATTCTACAAATATTAATTTCAATAAAATTATATATATCCTGTCATAATTTCTCATTCATATATATTTACTTTTATGTATATATATAAAAGAAAAATCCATATTTCAATAGTAAAAATAATTTAAAAAACATGGATTTTGGGCAAAATCAGAAAAAATTATTATATGTATGTATAACCTCAATTTATTTTATATTTAAAATGTTTTAAAATGTGTTTTGAATCCTAATATTGTATAGGTGCATATTTGTGAATTCGCTCCAAAACATGTTCTAGATGCGCGGTGACATACCCAGTATGTCACCTACCCCCCAGCCCCCTAAGGACCTTATTTTTTTTTAAATGTAAATTACATGTCAGTAATATTATATAATCAGATTTAAATAATTGTTTCGAAAAAAAAATCCTTTTTGGCATAGTGCTCCAAAGGGTTATACCCCTGGCACTTCGCGCTAGTGCCGAAAAACTACCTCAACATTGAATTAACATTTCCTGGTTAATAAGGTACTATTAGAACTGTTATGAAATTTACCTCGATGTTAATTTATTTAAAAGTTACCAAAGCAAAGTGTTCATTCTATATATAAACGTGGTTATCGTAAGCACTACTAACGAACTAATTCTGTTCATAGAAAACAGAAACAATCAGATGCTTCTGTTTACTGAAGTTTGGCGCGAGTAAGCACGAGAATAACCGGGTTGTTGCAAGTGTTTATCTTTTGATTCCACGCCCCACCGGTACTCGGCTCCAAACGCGAAAGCGAGATATTTCGATTCGAAGAAGAGTATGAATGGGATGTTTTAGCATTTGTACACCAAAAATCCGCGGCGAGGATTGTGGATTACGTATACTGCTGATTCATTTTTTGACACCTATTTGACTTTTTTGGTTTGTATTTGAAAATGATATTTTGGAAACAGCTACACGCCCCCCTTGCAACAGTATCGCGCCCCCCTAGGGGAGCGCGCCCCACAGGTTGGAAACCATTGATTTAAATAATTAACTTTCTAATGGTATCAGTGTTTTAACATAAAACTTAAATTTCCATTTTTAACGAAATTTTAAAGAAATTTTTTAACTATATTTTTCAACAATATATTTCAGACAAAATGATAAAATTTTAAAACAAACGAAAAACTCGTGATTGGATGAAGTTAAATAAAAATTAAATGTTTTGCTTTCTAAAAAATAAATACAAGGCATAGGTTTCTATGATCGTTTGCAATATCTATATCATTAATTTAGTGAATCAGCATTTTGTTTATGTTTAACATGTTTGAATTTATACAGGATACTTATTCAAATTCGCGCCAAAAGGGTAATTTGTAAATTATTAGTAATTGGCGTGCATATTGTTATCTGCTGTAAACTTGATCTAAATAATTAGAATAATAATAATAATAATTACATTTTATGTAACTTGAAACAAAAATGCATTGATGAATAACTGTTAGATTTTTTCATACTTTGCTCTGTGAGTCATATTTAACAAAATATTTTTACAAATATTTTAAGCAAAGTAACGAATATTTTAAGAATGTTACATCAATTAGTCTTCTAAGCCTTCAATAAAATTTATTGACTTATATAAAAAAGGAATTTTATTATTAAAAAGTGTTGTGTCTTTTCGTTCACTATTTAAAAAAAAATACTATTTCAGGCCAATCAACGTCTAGAATTATTCCAAGGCTGATAATAAAATGAATATGTGTTTGCATATATGAATGAAAGAGTGTGTGTGCATGTGTTTGTTAATGCTCAACACACCTGTCCATATGATCTACAGATACATCACTTAGTATGAATTGGAGGATAAAAAAGCATACCTAGACGGATTTTTTTAAAACTTTAATTAAAATTACACTAATAATTTGAATTTTTTGCTATAACTTCCAAAAATATTACGATATGAAATTGTTTTTTTATTCCTTTTAAAAATGGCTTTTTTTCATTGATATCTTAAATGATTGCTTTGTATCAGATGATATCTTAATGATATCTATATTGATGGCTTAAAGCAATACGGTTTCTATTTTTAATGAATTTTTTTTAATATATAGAATTATATTTTCCTACAATTAATTTCTTACAAAATGAAAGTAAAACTTAACCTGCAAGAGCACGTTAAGAGTGTACCAGTGTTTTACCGTCATTTTGACAAAAACTGAAACTGAATAATTAAATTAACTTTTATTGCAAATTAAACCGAGAAAAGTGTGATGTTCAGCACGTGTTTAAAAAGAAATGTAATGTTATGGAACAATTATAAAATGTAATATTTTCCACATAATTTCATGACAACTTATTGCGAGTCAGAGAGTTATGAAGTGCAATGAACAAATAATCGTAATAAATCACATAACTATAAAAATATTAGTTACGTAACTATCGATGTTTAAGTATATCTGGCAGAGTAAACATAAAGGGAGCAAGGCACATAAGTATTTAATTGAAAATTGTAGAACGCATTCCTCCTGGCGAACCAGCTGGTCGCCGAAGACGGCTAGTCTTTAATAAAAGCAGCAATTAAGGATATGCAAAAGAATACTAGATATGGAACTCAAGTAATTAAATCAGTCTTCTTCATGTTTATAACCTGTAAGTAAAATGATGAAAATTATCATATAATGAGTGACGTCAAAAAATTATTTTTTTAAAGACTCATTTTGTATTGCAGGGGGAGAAAGTGCCTTGATCAGTGCTGCAGGTTCCCCTCTTGGGTTAGGTAATGATCTTTTAGGGAGTATTCGAGTTCCATGCCACTTCACGGGGCTGTTTGGACATAAACCTACCATGGGTAAGACCAACATTATAACAATAGCTTTTATAAATACTAAGAGGATAACATAGACAAAAAATATATTCAGATTTGCTGACTTAAGGCAATGTTAATGTGATGAATAATATTACAATTTATTTACATTTCTTTTTATATTTTAGCGTAAAATTCCAAACTGCTTTTGCGTATGGTTCAACAAAAATATCTTATAAAAGATAAGATATTTTTTGTTGCTCTTCACACTTAGAAATAAAACTGAAGCATAGTTATATATATATGTATAAAGTCAGCAGATGTCATTTTAAAATTATCTTTCAATTGATCTATATAATTTAGATAGCTAAATCGCAGCCGTCCTGGCTTAGGGGTCGCGTATCTTCCTTGTAATCTAAGATTCCCGGTTTGGGATGGCTGTTATTCGTTGTTCTAACTTCAATAGTGTGAATATGCCCCGTTGTGGAAAGGGGTTGTGAATGTGAAGCATGAAGTAGCTAAGTCATGCTCATGCCCCGAGTTGGTGCTACCGACAAAACAAGGGATGCTAATTTTGGCTTGAATCGCTGACAACTATCGGCCGGCGAATTGGTGAAGTGCCAAGAATAACAACTGATGACTAAATCATTGTGTTGTAATATAGCACAAATTGTATTACATTTTTTCCAGCATTGCGTATGAATTGCACATGTTATCATTGCAAAGATATTTATACCTATTCAATTAAGGCTGCAATCAAACAGTAATTAATATATTTAAAAGGAAGTATTTATGTCTGTATGTATATGTAGGTCTGTAGTGTACAGGCAAATGTATTTCATTTACAGGCAATAGCAGATTTTGCTACTCTAGACAGTGCACATTATGAGAGTCTTTTTTTTCTATTCATGTCAGTTCACTGGCTCATATGTTGCTCATACTGCCTCTTCAGTTTTTTTTTCACTTCTTAGTGATGCTCTCCTGATTGGAAGAGAGCAATGTTTTTTTAATCGAGTATTTTGGCCAGAATTTCTATTTTGAGCCTAAGCTCAAAAAGTACACGGAATATATTATAAACAAATGGTGACTCATTTGGTACATATTGGACTAAATTTTGTTTCAAGTGTAACAGATTTTTTCTAACTTTAGGTTTGGTTCCAAATTTGGGTTGCCACCCCGCACCTGATCCATGCATGGCTAATTACTTGTACACTGGGCCAATGTGCAGATATGCAGAGGATCTCATAGTCAGTATGAGAGTCCTGTCTTCTGAAAGTGGAGTACCCATCAATTTCGGGCAAAAAGTTAGTATTCAATTGTTTTATTCTAGTGTTTTTTAAACTTTATTTTTTATTTCTTCTACTAACATATAGATGGCAGCAAGGGTCTCTTTTTTCCTTCAATATTACATAAAAACATGCTCATGTTAAGTCTATTTCTGAGCATGAGTATGAGTCAATTGTGGTCGTTTTTGATATAATTTCTGGTGGATGCAATATTTTGTATGTTTTGTAACTGTTTCTGAATTAAAGATCAACAACAAAAAAAGAAGAAAAGAAGAAGAGGAATTGGTATTGAAAGGGATTATTTTCTTAACGTGCATTGATTTTGTTTATTTGCAAAAAATCTTATGTAAAATTCATATACTTATATAATAATTTAATATACTTATATAAATTTCATATTTCATTAATGCTTATATAAATTTCACATGGGGTACAGTCACTATACTCCATGTCATTTTCGTGTCTATGATAAATATACTAATTCTGGGTTGAAATTTTTTTAATAAAAATTCTAAGAATTTCAAAATTAAAATACACAAAATGTTATGATTTTTTTAACTTAATTTTTATACGAATTAATTTTTTACGAATTTATTCTGTTGCACATAACACAAAATTATAAATTATTTCTTATAAGCATATTAGCACTCTACATTACTCTAAAATAATTTAAACTAATTTATTTCTTGTTAATAATAAATTTTATTATTTTATTAAAGGCGGATTTTCGAAATTTGAAAATTTATTTTATGAAGAGTATCCGTGGACCTATGATGGTTCCTGTTAATAAAGATATTAGTCAAGGGCTGGTAAATGTGAGTATATTTTTTGCACATTTTCTTCTTTTCTGATCTCAATCATTAAATATATTGTATTTAGAGAGAATGTAACAATATCTATTTACATGTTATTGTACAAAATTGTATACAATTTTTTCTAGAATCCTTTCTAGAATGAAATATACTTTTAAATTTTAAAATAAAAAATGCAACAAAAAGGCCGAGAAAAGAATACTTTGAATAGTCATATGAACATAAAACGAAACATTCTTAACAATAAGGTATGGTTGAAATATTGATTTGGTGAGTACAAGAAGAATAAATATTAATACAAACTTGTAATGCTGCTTCAAAGCATGGTTAGTTCTATCACCTGATAGACCAATTTTACAATAATCTTCATTGGATGTTGCTCGGGTAAAAGTGTGCACTTACTACTTACTGTGAGCTGCATTACTGGCAGCCAGTAATCCCAGATCTTGGCGATCATTTGGCAACTTGCCGACGAATTTGGCCCTTTTTGCAACTATAATAATGCTGGGAACTTCGAGAATTTTAATGATCCATCCAATAAGAAGTCAAATACGTCTGATTGGTTCAGAAGGTTTTCGGCCTTCCTTCCGGGAACTATAAAAGACCCGCACTCTCAAGCTGTAAGGTGTCGAAGTTGATGAGGTTCTGTAAATTTGAAGATTTCGAAAGATAGAAAATTATAGATAATAGGAGAAATGCATATCATAACTAAGTTTCAGAGCAACCTTGAGATAAGATTTGCCCAAATATTTTTTTTGGCTATATTTATTGAGGGTTTTATTGAACTAATATTAACCATCGAGGTAAGTGCACACTTTGCGACTAAATTTCTTTATTCACTTTTTAAATGTGCACTTCGTACGATGTATAAGTTCAAATTCATTTCTTGTATACAAAAGATTTAGAGAAAATGTTGCAATCGTCGAAAAAAAATCGAACTCGAGATTTTGACGAATTTCTGTGTTTCAGACTTTCATGAGTACAAAACACTCATTTTTGGATCCACGCCTCCCTGAAAAAACGAAAACAACTAATTTGAGCAAGACAGTAAAATTTGCTTTATAGATTTGACACCATTGTTGTATATTTCCATCAAATTTGGAATGCAATCCATTGTGAGGATACCTGTCTGTTCAGCTGATTAAGTAAGATAAACTTGATAAAAACAAGATCTAAACAATTAGATGAATAAAATTTTAAATTTTGATTTTTTTATCGGATTTTTAATCAACTTTCTCAAAGGATTGCCTGTCACCGATACTTTCGCATGCACATAAACGAGATAGCAAAAAAGACAATGATCTAACTAAATGAAATTTTGTACGTGAAATTGTGACAATAATAATAGTTATGTGCCCAAATTTTAGTTATGAGCATTTCATCGGATAAATGGTCTAGAACATAAGTTCGATTTTTGGTTACTTTTATATTAATAGCATTCCGAAGGATTAATAGCCTTCCTCTCCCAAATTGCCAAAGATCGATATTTCGTAATTGACATTCCCAAATCCCATTCAAAACATTCTCGACCAAGATTCATAGCTTTGAACGGTTGGTAGAAGATGGAATATGCGCGAAAGCTTCAGGGAGTCGACTCGCTTTGGTTGACAAAGGATATTAACAATCAAAGAGAATCAGCATCATACATTAGATAATATTTGGAAATAAAAACTTTCAGAAACGTTTTGAAAGGCTAAGAGCAGTTTTATCACATTTTTGTTTACGAATAATTCAAGTATTTCAGAGAAAGCATGAAAAAGAAAAAAATGACAGAAAGCCAGTGTCATCCTCTCGTGTAAAACAACTAAACCGTGCTGTTTCTTTGCGTCTTCTAGTAATCATTGTAATTGCGCAATCATTTCGTTCGTCCCTGCCTAATCATTGCGTCTTCCAATGATTAATATTAATAATAATTATTATTAATCATTGGAAGGAAATCGATAGAAAAAAAAAGGTTATTTCTAGAAGTGAAAAAATAAAAACTGAAGTTAATGCACAAGGTAGAAAGTCTGCAAAGCAGGGAGTAATAATGGGGATATCTTGTTATTAAATATCTCAAGTTTTTACGTTCTCACAGTTCTTTCCAGATATTTCGTTCTTTACAATATTTTCCTTCGGGTTGATGGATTTTCATTTATGAAAGTTTTTTTTTTCCTGTCTCGAGCAGTCTGTTGCACAATATTCTGGATATCTTTATCACTATAAGCTCTATGATCTTATATTTTGTGGTCAGCCAGTCGTCCTTGGAAAGGTTGTTTTTAGTAATAACTAGTCTATTGAATGTTAATTTTTTTAAAAAAAATTAAGAGTATTTCTAAATTAACAATTTTTTTTGTCTTCTTCCTCAACTACGTTTCTAATTCTGCAAGGAAAAAAATTTTTTTTTTCGAAATAATTCTAAATTTTCGTATTTTAAGAGCAAGGGAAAAGAAAAAAAATGACATTGAATTGCAGTATGAATAATAAAGATCTTTGAAGATTGTTGGAAAGATAATTAAAAAATATTAAAATTTTTTTCAGTTGAATTTTTCTGACCGAAATAACTAGTATTGGTCTGAGTGAAATAAGCTTAAACAAACACGAGGTCTTATACTGCATTTATGCAAACATAATTATAACAATGCTGAGATATTTTATACTTGACTAAATTCAGTATTTTCTACTGTAAGCCATGACAGTCGCTTTTTCAACATTTGGCCGATCATGAACCAGCTGTCATTTCTTTCTGTTATTTATTTACTTTAACTATTTACGGGCTTTGTTTTTACAAATAAGATTTTAAATAGTAACCTTCCCATATAAAGTCTTGCTTTTAATTCAATTGCGATATATTTTTCTTTTTACTTTCTCGTGTGATGAGGATGTCGTGTCCATTTTTCCACGGAAAGAGGACGGCAACTCACAAAATTATTCTGTTTTCAATGCCTTTGCATCTTTCAAAAATATTTTCTCTATTTTTCAGGCGATCGCATACTTCAAGAGCAAATACGATGTGAAAACCAGAGAGATAAGCATGCCATCTTTGTATGATGCTAGCAGATGTGCTCTTAATGTCGTCCTGAACGAAATGAGAGACCTGAAAGCAGTACTCACTGCAGGAAAAGGAACTCACATCAATGAAAAACTAGATTTCGTCAAATTCTTCTTTGGCAAATCGACTCTTTCCAACGGTCCACTCTTAGCAATGAATATGTCAAAGTTATCCATGTTTTATGACAAGAATAAAGCTCCTCACTACAAAGAATTGATGCAATGCTGGACTAAAGAATTCGACAGTCTTCTTGATGACAATAGTGTACTACTAATGCCAACGTTACCCGTGACTGCACCTTACCACACTGAGATGTTTTATTTCTTGCCAAGTACTGCTTATACTTCGATATTTAATGTCCTTGGATTACCATCAACGCAGTGTCCTGTTGGATATACTTCAAGTGGACTACCTTATGGAATCCAGATTGTTGGTCGCAGAAATAATGATGCACTGACCATTGCATGTGCTGTTGAATTGGAAAAAGCTTTTGGTGGATGGAAGCAGCCAGGAAGTTTAAATATAAAATAATTGCCATTGTAAATATATCTTATCTAGTCGTGTTTTCTTGTAAGGAAGTTATTTCTGTTTCGTAAATGAATTACGAAAAGTTATCGTGGATGATTCATTCCTCATAAGAATGACTTAAAACAATTTTAATATCATACATGGGTTGTTTGACTCATGGAGTGTCATATTACAGAACATAAGCTTTGCGATAACGCTTGAAATCACATACAAGGACAAAGATTCTTCCTCAATCTTAACAGAGAAAAGCAGAACTTCATCTTTCTTTACAGAGACTGACTTATTCCGACTTTATCACTCGGCGATACTATTGCAACAGCTTATGGACGCCACAACAATCATGGTTTTGTTTATTAGGTTTAATAGTCGTAAAGAAGAAAGAGCAACTCATGATTCTTTACATAGACATACTTATGGCTTGAGTGAA
>JAPMOQ010014534.1:75291-94259 GCA_026543055.1 Argiope trifasciata
CACACACACACACACACACACACACACACACACACACACACACACACCTGTTTCGAAATTAATAAGCTTTAAAGCCCTATATAACGGTAAATAAAAATTCAAAACATTTAATCAAGATAGAAACTTTGGAACAAATATAGATATCTTCTACGAATTCATAACTTATTATTAAAGATATGAATGCTATCATTACTTCGAGAACTGAAATAATTTTCAGGAGAATCATGAATAAAAGCAAAAAAAAACGTGCAGTGACCTAAACGAATTCATGTTGCCATGGTACACTCGGCCGAAGAACAGTAAACGTCTCGGGTAATTTACCTTTATATGACACAGCAAAATATCGCAAAAAATATCGCTCTTTTACTCAGTATTTATGTCATGACACCTATTAAGAATAAAGGATTTTTTTTTCAATTAATTAAATGAGAAAGTGTATTCATTTAATTTCCGAAGTATATCAGAAACCTTACGAGACAAAAGATAATTTTCTTTATAGACTTTCTAAGTTCTGAAGAAGTTAAATAAAAGATATAAGTTATTAGAATCGTAATAAAATTTTTTGACTCCATATTAATTAAACTAAAACATAATATACTTAATTAACGAAACGATAACATAATACAGGATGAGTGCAAGTTATGAACCCGATTTTAAAAAGTATTTCCGAAACTATAGCACGTATTATAAGAAATGATGCATGAATTTAAAAGGAAATGCACCAAATTTTTTTCAGTTACAAATGTCCGATGTGTGACACTCTTGTTACACGGCATACGTCCAATCTATAATCTAGTTCGTTCCAAACATTTTGTAACAACATTCTGTCAATGGTTTTAAATGTTGCACAAATGCGTTCTTAAAGTTTTGGTAGCGTTTTTGGTATTGGTGGTACATATACAATGTCTTGTCTCAATGATTTTCTTTTGTGGGGCTATGTTAAAGATAACATACTAAACAAAATGCTGAAAAATGTTTGAAACGAACTTAATTACAGATTGGACGTATGCGGCGTAACAAGAGGCTCACATGTCAGACATCAGTAATATAAAAAACTTGGTATACTTCTCTTTTAATTTATGCATCATTTATTGTAATATGTACAGTAATTTCGAAAATGTGATTTTTTAATAGTCAGATCCATCATTTGTATTCCTCCTGTATAACTAAACATATACTAAAAGTCCTTCATTTATATTTACCCTGTATAACTAAACATATACTAAAAAGTCCTAATTTAGATTAACACGCCAGTTAATAGTATACACTTGCTCTACTGGGTCGGATATCTACATTTACACCTATAACCAGTTGACAAAGGGGCAGCATTCGAACCGTCAAACTCATCAACGGGAGATCAATAACTGAAGACAGACGCGACTTGATTTTAACACTCAGGAAATTTGAGATGCAATCGAGACTCGAACAGGAAAACTTCCGATCAGCAAACTCTAAGCTTTGTCTCCAGTCTTCTGATCGCTGACTGTCCATCAAACAATTTCTGACATTGTGCGAGGAAGAAATCCTCCTTATAGTCTAGTCGAATTATATTTTGACTTGGGAGGAAAATACAAGGGGTGTTCAAATAAAAAGGTATGAAATGACATTGCGGGTATAATTGAAGACTTAATTCAAAGTATACTCTATATGCCTGAGCATAAAGATCCCACTGATTAACGAGCCGAAATACTCCTTGTTCCCGGAATTCCTGTGGCAGTGACTAGACCCAATCGAGCTCGCCTTCCGAGTTGAGGCACTTCCCTTTCAGGGGTTTTCTTAGGGGACCAAACAGATGAAAATAGCAGGGTGACATGTTCAGCCTGTAGGGCGGATGGTCGAGCTGCTCTCCCATGAACTTGGATCGTTCCATGCGTGTGATCCTGGACTGGCATTATCATAGAGTAGCTCCGGTCTTTTATTCTGGATAGACCTGCGTAGTCTTCGGAGTGTCTCACAGTACACATCAGAGTTAGTGGTTATGTGCTTGATGAATTTAACAAGTAGCGGGCGGCCCTCTTTGTAAGAACCTCTGCTCTCTCTTGCGCATGCGACCGCCCGCGCATGCTCCGATCTACGCCGGAGACTCCAATCGCATTTCTAGATGCCTCGCTATGTTCTTTCATAATGGCATAGACAAATATGTTAATAGTTGCGTTGTTATGACGTTTCGTATCTTTACATTTGATCAGCCCTTGTACATAATAACAATTTAATTGGCTTTGTTGCAGAGTTTTAAAAAGTAGGTGGAAATTTTAATATTTTGTCTTAGCTATTAAGCCTTACGTTTTTCCAATTACCGATAGCTTGGGAATACTGTTACGATTAAGAGCATTTGATTCTGTTTCAAGAGCCAATTGCTGCAAAGTGAGACTTCTATCTATATTTATTTTATATTTAATTTTTACTACTTTCTTTTCTGTACTACCTGGTAACGAAATACAAAACGCTATTAGAATAAAATTATTCTATGGTTAACAAATTTTGATGGATAGAAAAAAATTGATAGACATTTTTGACCACAATATATTTTTTAAAGTCACAACTGAATTGTTCGAAGAAGAATCGAGCAGAAATTTCTACCTTTTATTACCGAATTATAATCCCAAAAGGATGATTCCATGATTACTTAAATGCAATATCAAAACTTATACTCTTTAATAAAATATTTTTTCTAAATTTGTGTTTAATTCAAATTTATTCCCAACTTAATTAAGCTATCATAGCATTTGACAGCTCATTTTAAGAGTTTTTTTTATGTTTCCGACTTTTTAATTGAAAATTTTCGTCTTATCTTAATAGCTTTTTATTTAAAAGCGAAAAACCAATTTTTAACTACCCCCGCCCGGTATCAACAGATCATATATCTTGGTGGAAAAGGGGGCCAAAAGCGAAGTTGACCATTTCGACAACTTATACAGATCAAACTTCTTTCATGTATTTTTCCTACATTTCGATATTTTTTAATAAAAATCCGACTGGCTATTAACATTTTAACTACGGAACATTTTTCCTTGCTATTAAATGATAAGCAGCAAGTCAGAACGCTCATCAAAGAATTAAAAATTTAAACAATTATGTAGAGCCAAATAAAAGTTTTTGATTTTTCCATACACAGGTTTAGCATCTAAAATGTAGATTCGCATTCAAACTTGAAACCAAATCCATCAAACGGTTTGAACATCTCTCGTTCTGCACTTTTAATGCATGTACACGTGATGGTTCAAAATCATAATAGGTTGCTAGATAAATGAAATTTGATTCACAATTTTAGCAGGCTAAAATGTAAACTCTTAACAATTTTTTTATGAAATTATTAGATTTTAAGTTTTTTTTTAATACTCACAATCGAATACAACGAAGATTAACAAACGATTGAAGGAAAGAAAATTTAGTCTAGTTTAGTTATATTAAGCGTTTCGAAGTAACGATAAGAAACCCATCCCAAATTTGGGATAAATTTCCTAATTTTCAAATAATTTTATTCAGACGAGAAGGACGATACCTTAGCTATTTTTTTTTTTTTTCCTTTTTCAAGATTCGGGCCACACTACAATAAAAAGTTTAGCTACGATTTCAAATTAAGCATAGTCTGGTTCCGTATATGCAGAATGTCTCAAAATGCTCAAGGCTTTTAATTCTAAAATATTGATCATACACATATGCTGTAAGTTACAAAGTTGCATGAAAAAAGGTGCAAAATGTTATGAAACCGATTAAAAATTTCGGGGGATTAAATTTAAAAATATATAAAATTTAAATTTTTATACGGATTCCCTACAAAGAATTTCCAGTGAGTAAAATGTGCCGAATCCTCTAATAAGATCACGTACAAAATTTCAGTATTTTATCTGGAGAACTCTCAAAGATATGTTAAAACAAAGTTGGTGAAGACAAATTAAAATGCAACTGTGTACAGCTTCAGTGCAGATGACGCTATGCAGAAATGTATCATAAAAAAATAAAACTTGTTTCCTATTTTTAGTTTAAAAAATAAAAATAAATGCACACTCCCTGAAAAATATTTCAAAATTTCATATCATGAATGGCAGAATATAACACAGATTAAAATAGCACTGTCAATGAACTTGTAAAAGAAACTTATGTAAACTTTCCTTTAAATTATTGTTTCTATAATTTTTTATACTTTAGAATCAATAAATAGCAAAATTATTATTCATTTATTCAGTCTTCTTTCTTCATTAATTTGCATACGACCCCTAAAACGCGAACACCCGACATGATTTTTCCTCTTTTTCAACCCATATCCATGCATCGGAAAGTGATTTAAGTCCGCATTTTTGTAATTTCATATCATATGAACTTCTCATGATAAAAATCTGAAATTTTGTCGGGTCGGTCTAATGCCACTTGGTCATACCAAGCCGAATGAGATTTAGGTCTTTCGAATGAAGGCAGATGTGTGCGCTTTCCTTGTTAACGATCCCCTTTAAGGTGAAGTAAAACTTTGCTCGAACACACATGACACAACCCTTTTTAGGGGGTGGTTGAACTCATTCATCCATCCATCCACAAGTCAGAATTTAGATCGAAATCAGAGACCGACTCATCCCTGTTTCAGTACCGCCAGAGGTATAACTTGTTAGGGAACTTGGATGACTTTGCAGTCACGACCTATTTAACGTGCCCCAACTGCCATTAACCAACACGACGGTCTTTGGCCGAGACGAGGACGGAACTCGCTACTTTTAGGATAAGATACTGACTCTCTACCAACCAGACTAAAGCGACCCACTGAAATTTCATACATAACATTATCAGAGGATAGGCCACATTTTACTCAATGAAAATTTTTTTGTACGGTGTCTGCATAAAATTTAAATTTTGTATTTTTTTTAATTTAGTCCCCTGAACATTTAAATCGATTTTATGACATTTTACACTTTTTTTAAGTAATCTTGTAATTTACAGCATATGTCTATGATTAATATTTAACGAATAAAATCCGCAGTCATGGTTTTGGGGACTTCCTGTATAATGGAGTTTTGGTAGAATCATTTTTCTGATTAGAAATTTCTGGGCCTGAAAACAATATTTTACAACTTTCTTGAATGAAAAAAAAAACGAATAAACGAAATGCCATTTTGCAGTAGAAGAAACAATATAAAAACAAAATCTGAAACTGGTTTTCCAGATATATTTTTTAATAGAATTGACAGAGATTTCTGAATATGCGTTGAATTTCAAATAAACAGAATACTTAGCCACCAAAAAATGCCCGAAGTGAATGAAATTTTGATCATTTCATCTTGGTCTAACGTTGTAAAATATGTTTCAAAAGTACTTCGACATTCGCAATCCATGAATTTTGAAAATTCGATGCGAAAGTTCTGATTCTTTTATGAAATACTTTATTAAATCTGACTGTCTGGGAAACAGAATAAGACAGAATCGACCCTTTCATTCGAGCAGAATTTTGTTCCATTGCTTCGATATTTTTCTTGTTTTTTCGGTGTTTAAATTTTTATATTTTCATGTATATATGATGTCAAGACTAGAAGTTTTTTTTTAAATCAACTTTTTTTTTATTTGAAGACGGTAATATTTTAGAAGCATTACATTTTCTCTTAATATCCATCAAATACTCAATATTGTTAAGTTTACAAAATTTTGAAATTATAGCTGCAAAAAAATAATATTCATTTTCTAGTATACGTTATATAGAGAAAGTATAGTAATCATTAGAGAATTTGATCTCAAGATTTTGAGAAATCTCCACGTTTTAGACGTCTCTGAGTTCGAAAGGCACATTTTTGGAAAATGTACGTTTGTCTCTCTATTTGTGACAAAAACAATTAAGAAACACTTTGAGCCAGTTAGATGAAAATTGAAATGCGAACTTTACCTTAAATTTGTAGATTTCTATAAAATTTTGAGTAAATTCCATTTAGAAGAAGTCTATCCGTCCGTCTGTTCGAAAGCAAGCTAATAAAAAAATGAAATCTGCTATTACAAATTTCAAGCTGTCATGGGAGAACATCATTATTTTTTAAATTATTATTTGTCTTGATTAATTTAAGTTATTAACCAGTTTAAACCGGTTTGAACAAATTACGACACTTTTCTCTTTCTCTCTCTATCTATACAAATATAACGATAATTTTTAACAACTTATATTATGAATTTTTCAAATTGGAAAAACAGTATTTTGTAGCTTTACCGATTTTGAGCTGAAAAAAAAATCATCGTTTTTCTAAATATCGATGCGTGCGTCATCTGTTAGTCTCGTGATTGTTTTAAACCGGTTTAAACTCTTTAATGACTTAAATTAATCAAGATAATTCGTTAGAATTCAGAGAATATATAATTGGGAAATTAGGTTGTAACTTTTGTTGGTGATAAATCGCCAAATGTGGCAACCATCTGCATTATTTTCTAATAATTCTGTTTTTATCAGTTAGAATTATCCTTGAAATAACGATCTTTAATCAATCAAATAAAATTTTAACTTGTTTGGTTTTTTTAAAACAACTTTGTGCGAGTTAGGTGATAATACTGTGATTTCCAAGAGAAAGACTATAACAGCAGACGATAGATAATTCAAAAACTATACAGTGAAAGCCGACTATAAAATAATAATAAAAAATGATAAATAGCAATTTGTTACCTTCTCAATTTGAAACTCCAAAAATTTGTTGGGGCCGCGGTGGCCTGGTGGTATGGTCTCGGCTTCGGAACCGGAGGGTTTCAGGTTCGAGAATCGATTCCGCCGAAGAACCGTCGTGTGAGGGGGTCTCTTGCACGTTAAATCTGTCAGGCCAAACGTCCTCCCGCTGGTGTGGTGTGGTGTGGAGAGGTTTTGCCAGTTCAGTTGTCGTCCTCGTTATCTGATCTTGGTTCAAAATGACGAGGTCCGTCCTAAAATAGCCCTCGTGTTGCTTTAAACGGGACGTTAATATAACTAAACTAAACTAAACCAACAATTTGTTGCTTTCACTTTTGAGGCTTCAAGAATGTGTTGCCTAATCATTTTGAGACTCCAAAAACCTCAAGCGAAAACAATATCATGTTCTCACATGATAATAAAAATATAAAATGAAAAGATCTAGGTGGATAAAATTCGGTGCACATATTCAACATCAACAGGGTAGACACCTGCAAAAATTTAACTAATTTCAAAATGGAGTTGATAGCATGTCGGGCTGCACTTTCAGACATCTGTAAATTCTATAACTCATTAACGCAATGACTTAAATTTATTATGGGATTTTAAGACAATAAATATTGTTTTGCATTTAATTTTTGTTTCAAACGGTAGGGAAAAAGGCCTCTAAATTATAAAATTCTCTTTTTGGATTCTATTAATCACATGTCAGGTATTAATCGTTAAATACTAAACAAGGATAACAAGATAGATTTAGTAAGAGAGTCAATTTCAGGCCAGAAGTTGCTATTTCGTCCACTATCCCAATTCCATAGAAGAGTGATTTCTAAAATTTCATAAAAATTCTAATATTAGAATTTCTGGCATATGCCATTTCATTGAAGACATTTTTTGGGATAACAATTTAATTAAAGAGTATTCCAGAAAGCTTTGAGGAGACCAAACCAGGTGGTTTGACAAATAAAACATAATTTCTAATTTCATTTTTTAACGTTGCCTACATAGTTTAGTATTTTTCTTTACAAAGTTTAGAAAATGTTTTAATCTAAAAAAAAAATCCAGAGGCTAACGTTTTCTGCGTTTTAGATGGAACAGAATAAAAGAATTTTTAGAATTATATTTACGTGTTCGTGATCAATGCAAATCGAAATTTTTACAGAATTTATCGTACAAACAAATATTTTGAATGCTTTTTTTATGTCTGACTGGAATTGAAATTTGACCAAGTACAACAATTGTTGTCAGAAGATTCGAATCCGATACAACAGTGGCTGAACTTCACTGGTTAAATTATTGTGTCAAATTTTTTAAGATTTAATTCGAAATTCGATAGATATATATATTTCGAAAGCTAAATCTTCCTATCAAATTTTATCCATCTTCGTTTTGTAACCGTCGATTTTAACTATATTCGAAAAGCCGGATTTCCTCTGAATTGATTTCGTACAAAATGTGATAGAAATCTACAAATTCAAACTATATATATACATAATTTTATTGCTTTACTTCAAAGAATGTACGAATTATCGTGCCAACAGATATACAGAGATAATTCCAAAATTTTGCTTTTTCTAACTTAAGAAAGTTTGAAACGTAGTGATTTCTGAATTTCGACTGAGAATTTTTTGATGGTTACAATGTGTTCTCTTTGTATACTTTATATATGAGAAAGTGTAAACACTGCAAACTAAGCATATTATATATCAACTGAAATTGCTTTTCTGTGCCAAATTTAGGATAATATCTTTTAAGGTACATAACCATTCTAACCACATAAGCAAATTCTCTTTAAATTGTTATTTCCTTTAGTTCAGACTTTCCTCTTTCCAAAACAGTTTATTTTTACTAAGAAAATGAATTTTTAATCTATTATGCAGGGAAATTTTAAGCAAAACCATATTTTTCAGCTAAAATTTGTCTTTCACTTCCATTTTCTCAAAACTTTGATTTTCAGAAAGATTCTCCAGCGTTAACACCTAATCTCAAAAACTAATAGAGACATTTACGTAAAAATTTCAGAGTGTGGTTTAAATAATGTGCTCAATGAAATGAATTAAAAGTTTTAGTGTTGGCGAAATACTTTTTCATTTGTAGGTGTTTTTAGAAACATTAAGTTGTGAATTGATAGAAAAAATGCATATTTACTTATATGTTTACCCATAACTTCTTTACATCTCAAAAAGTTTCTTAGATTTTGGTTCATTTTTTATTATTATATTCTGTGACTTGTGTACAGAGAAAAATAGGATTGCTGCATTGCAATTTTGTGGAAAGTGTGAACCGTTTCGGTTCAATTGCATTGAAATTTACTGCAAATTCTCCTGTTTCTGAAAATATATTATGTTTTCAAGTAATTTTGTTGTATTCTTAGTAATTTGTGTTATAATTGTCAATACATCCAAAAACTATAATTTTAAGTAATTTTTAAAAAATCCAATTTTATGAAAATTATCTTTTGAATGTAGTCGGATACCTTAAAAAGTAGAACTGTCTTTCTGTTTGAGTTGTCATATAACACAGAAACGTTCAGAATTAAATGAATGAAATTTGGCATGATTAAATAACTTGTCATCATAATTTTAACCATATTTGTTTGATAAAGTCAACTAACAGGATAAGGTAATCGTAAAAAAAAGGCAAACATGAGATTCTATGTATTATCGTATTACACCAAAAATTCGAAAAGAGAATAATTCCTTTTCCGAATATCTCATTAAAAATGATTTGTTTTCTTTTGTAATATTTTTAATTTATATATTTGACGATTAATAAAATTTTGAAACTACATTGAAAATTAAAATAATATGAAAATCTGACCTTTTTTAAGTGCTTATATTTTTGTATGTTTGTTGTGATTCCTAAATGACTGATTTTTTAAAAACATAAATTAATTCAGATTTTTGGATTTGATTTGTACCAATAAGAATTTAACATGTAAAAGAACATTGCTAAAAATACTCTAGCTTAAATCTAGATTTTTACAAAGCACAATGAAATAAAACTTAATCATTTTTGAAAAAAATCCCAATTTAAGCAGCAATTGCATATCTAAAATTATTTTATTTTTAATTACCAACTTACGAATTATTATCACGGAACAGGTTTTCACAATTTTAAATAATTTTTTTTTGTTAAAAATTAATTGGAATGAGGGTTAAATTTTTAGCTAAATTATTTTAGAACATATTTTTGGATAAAAACCATTTCTGGATCACTTTAAAATTATGAACTAAGCTTTTCAATGGTGACAATTTTATTCCTGTGTGGATTTTTCTCGAATTTTAATAAATTTATAAAAATATTTTGAAGATATTTAATATCAATAATTTTCATTGATGTAATTAATATATATTTCTTGTAATTAATATATAAATTTATATATAATATATATATATAAATATATATATATATAAATTTATTTCT
Source organism: Argiope trifasciata (assembly GCA_026543055.1). Lineage (NCBI taxonomy): Eukaryota > Metazoa > Arthropoda > Arachnida > Araneae > Araneidae > Argiope > Argiope trifasciata. Next base: position 85,337 of record JAPMOQ010014534.1, read on the forward strand.
TGTACGTGCATTATCTTTGCTATAATTAAGTGTAATTTATTGTTAAATAATATGAACAGAACCTGAACTACCTGAAATGTTGTAAGTTCATAATGGTTTCGTAATATATATTTGAATTTCTCTTAAAATTATTTAGCTTTTATCTGCACTTTTTTGTTAATTTTTTTTCGAAAAAATAAACTGAATGCTGATTTGAACTGATATATTTTCATATATCAATGAAATGAAATGAAACTAATACTTGAGTTTTTTTCCATATAGAAATATAAATTACAGAAGATATTTTCTTCACAGATACTATAATATATCAAAAAGATTTTGAGTTAACATTTCGTGACAATTGAACACATAATTTTTTTAAAATTAGATATTGTATGACAGCTAGCTCCACGTGTCCAATATTGAGTAAAATAATGTGGCTGCGACCTAGATTTGTTTTGTAAATTGAATTTAAAATAACAAAAATGATGGGATGAAGGTTACTTGAAAAAGATTTATCTTACCTTATTGTTATTGCGAAATGCCTCTATAATTTAATATATGCTTTGAAGTTACCCCCTTGCTTAAAAAAATTATTTTTCACTTCGCTACTTTTTTGAAAGTCAATGAAGATTTAAAATTATTGCTCGTTGTTGCTTTTTCACATACTGTTTAATTAAACATTGTATCTTTCTTTAGAAACTAAAATTAATTGATGAAAAATTAATTTTCTTCGATTTTTAATTATCGTTTGATGCAATTGTTAATTTAAACTTTTTGATGCAGCAGATTTTTTAAAATTTTAATTAAAAAATGAAACGCAGACGATTGAAACATTTTTGTCAATGACAAGGATTTATATGAAAGAATCGTTTGCATTTAATATAGCTTTGATAGCCATAACTTTAGCCTTTCTCAGAAGCCTTTTTTAAATTGTAAATACCGTGAAAAAGCAAACAATAAAAATAAGTTTTAAGGAAGTTTTTATTGAAAATATTTAATTTTTTTTTTCTTATTAACAGGCATGAAAACAGATCTTTCCCTAGCAACGCACTGTCTACAACAATACACAATATTAGGTTTTAATAATAATAAAAAAACATGAATGACTCCTCAAACAAAGCGGTCATCGAATTTAAAAAGATTAATGTAATATTTGCTCTTTTATGAATAATGTTGCCAATATTCATCATATAGATTTGCATTTTTACTTTACACTGCATATAAATAATTTAAGTGATATATATATATTTCCCCTTCAGATTTTCAATTTTTATTTGGTAGATACATTTCTTGAAAAAAGTGGCGTAAATCTACTTTTTCCCAGATAAAAGGTCTTTGAACGGCCTCAAAGGGTCACAGTCGGTATAATTTGAAGTTCCTAGTTAACAAATTACGTATGAACCAGATTAATAATTTTCAAATTCACCTCATGACATTTCGTGCTGCCGTGTATTATATCACATGGTACTTACTATTCTTGTTTTGTTAACTCTTGTTTGTGAAGTCAGGAATAATTGCATTGAGCCAAAGAAAAAAAAACTTGAAAAGTAGTTTTTAACTCTGCAATACTGAAAATACCGTTTTCGTGAAACAATGTGGAATCTACATCTTTTTAGGCTTAATGAATAAATTATGTGGTTCTTATTGATAAAATTAAGTACAGGAAAGTACAGTACAGTTCAGTAAAATACAGTTTTCTTTAAACAACGCGGAATCTTCATCTTTTTAAGCTTAATGAATAAATTATGTTGTCATTATTGATAATATTAAATACAGGACAGTTAAATTACAATAAAGTACAGTACAGTTAAGTAAAATACAACAACTCTTCGTTAAACAACGTGGAATCTACATTTTTTTAGGCTTAATAAATAAATTCTGTGGTCATTATTGAAAAATATTAAGTTTAAAAATTTTTGGCATTTGTTTTACTTTGAACGACAAGTATTTGTTATGTATTCTCAATTCTTATTCATGTTTTCTAGTTTTTGTTTGTTAAGTTAGGAATTAATCTATTGAGCTATACCACTTTTTGAAAAATGTGTTTGAACAGATATGAAAGGAATTTGCAAACTTCCTTCTGTTAACTCCAGAGCTTTTGGCGTTGCACTGCTTCAGAACTTGAGAATCGTTGTCCTTTAGATATGTTCTTCCAATAAGAGAAAGTTCCAATAAGGAGCTCCTCATTCACTATCCATGCTTCAGTTTGATGAAATCTCTTCTAACGAATCGACCTCATGATAAATTTGATTTCCTCTGCAGGAAATGGAACAATTAAATTATATTTATAAAAAAATTTCAATTCCAGTATTTAGATATTTTAAATATGCGAAAAAGTAAAGTTTACTTAACTCCTATCAGATCTCATCTCCAGCCCTTTGATGATCTGTAGTACCATATCTCCATATCCATCCTAGCGCCTATTGTATCTATTAAAAGAGATTTTGATTTAATTTGTTCGGATTGTTTCTTTTTTAGGATACCTTTTTTAAAATTTAAAATTAGTTTTCAGGACAGGATTTTCTGCCTAGTTTCTCTAATCATGATATTTAAAATCAATACAAATGAAAGGTTATTCATATGCAAAATTTATAGATACAAAGTGTATCAGTACCAAAACTTGTGTGGAGGGATAGGAACTCGGAAAGCTGAGAATCACATACGAGGGTTTCTAAAAAGCATCCAACTTTTGTTCATTAAAATTACATTACTTACGAGACAAAATTTTTGACGATGTCATAATCTGTGAAAAAAGTAGAAGGACACTTCTAAAAAATGGGTGTACTATATTAATTAATATGGAATTATTCTTCCATTGGCTCGAATTACTTCAAAAATTCTTTTGGGCATTGAACTATATAAAGATTGCATTTCTGTTTGACAAAATTTGCCCCATACACATTGTAATGATTTCTGCAGTTCAGCTACAGATTCAAACTGTTTCCTCCCTCATAAACGTGACGTACAATCATTGACCATAAGTTCTATACAATGTTGAGATCAGGACTTTTGGTAGGCCATTGTAAAATACGAACTTTGTTTGCAGCAAAACAATTTTTAACACCATTTGCTGCCAGAATTGATGCTCTGTCTTGTTGGAAAACCCAGTCGCCTCCTCCTAACTCAGGGCCATATGGAAGAAGATTTGAGTTTAGAGTCTGGATGGTTCTGTCTACCATTTAGAAATACTATATTTGTTCTACCTCCATAACCAACTGTTAACGAAACCATTAGACCTCCTCCTCCCACTTGTTGAGTAGAATAGCCTCTTCTTCATTACCAAGACAGTGCCAATAGTACTGATAACCGTCTGAACCATCCAAATTGAGCTTTTTTTTCATCGGAAAATATAACTGAGGTCCATTCAGAGTTCCAGTACATGTAGTCTTTAGTCCACTGCAGTCGGTGCTTAATGTGTCCTTCATTCCACTTCGGATGTGCTTCCGTTTTTTGAAGATGAACTTTTTCGAGTATTTTATATAGTTCTAGACAGTTCTTTCGGATACACGTGTAATCCCTGGTAGGCACTGAGCCTTGTTGACACTTCCACCTGTATTTTTGAATTCACGAACGATTTTTCTTTGATCATGTTGTGTCAGTTTTTTTGGCCTTCTCGTCTTCCTTTTTGTTCTGTCACTCAGGGTTTCTTATGAAGTTCGAAACAATTTTAAGACTGATACGTAGCTGCGGTGCAATCTCTCTTACGCCTTTTCCTTCATTTTAATTGGCAACTATTTGGTCCTTCTGCAACTCACTTAAGGATTTCCCTCTGGGCATTCTAAAACCAATAAAAACTATGAATTTCTAACTAAATTCTTTATTCTTGACAAAAAGTTATTAAAAGTAAAAAAGTACACCAACCTTTATGGTTTCCAACAGCTTCGAAATCAATTTTTAGGATGTGTCCTTTTACTTTTTTCACTCACCAAAAGTTGCTAAGTATTGAATTCTTAACCTTAAATAGAGGTAGCAAAAAATTTCTCACCTAACTTAAATTAAAACATTAACAAAACAACCCCTTTAAAAAATCAGATAAAAAGCAGCAAGATTAAAGCAAAATGTACAAAAAAATGACAGTCCTTCTACTTTTTTCAAGCAGTGTATATATATATATATATAAAGTGAGATGGAGGATCACACCCTTAACAGATTTTATGCATAATTTTATAAGAATCTCCATTTTAGATGCTACAGATGTGAACCAAAATTCATTTACTAGTGTTGCTGAATTTTTGAATGATGACATTTACACGCATGCAAAATTACAAACCAGCAGATTGTCAACCCTTGAAAGGTTTTAGTTCCAAATTTTACTTCAGATCTGCATTGTGGTGCTAAATCTTTAGCTTTGTACATTTTGTAGTTATTGTGCTCCTTTTACTCGTGAAATCGCATCGACAGACTTTCTAATATTGGATTTGTCAACAAATTTGACCTTAAATCAATATGCCAAATTTCCCTCGTCTAGCTTAAAGCGTCTTTGAATTATTATGTTCACAGATAAATGGATGGGCTGAAATGTACATTTTCGTACTCTGTGACATCTGAAATCTAAAAATTCCGCCAAAAACTCGAGACTGATTTTTTTTTTGACGATTTCAATAGTTTCTCTTTGTGCAATTTTTGGGAAATTAAAAATGGAATAACAGTTTCATTTTTAGACACTTAAGCTGTATTGTGAGCAAATTTCATGCGCTTTCATGAAGAAAATGACATTTTAAACGGGTCAGAACTCCTGTCTGTTTGAAAAGTCAGATGTAATCGTTTTAGAAAAGGCTCTGAAGGATTCCTGGGAAAATGCGAAGGAAATAGTAGAAATCGATAACATTTCCGCATTCTCTTATAAACAATTCGATACCCAAATAAAGGCTTAAGGTTCTGACTACGTTTGAAGAAAAAAATTTGAAAAATTAATTTTTTTACAAATTATTTAAAACTATGGGTTTTAGACGTATTGTCAATATTATACAAAATGCTATAAATACAAAACATTATTTGAAAATATAATATAATTTGAGAAATAGGAAAATTTGCAGTCAGTTTTAGTGAAATTGAACCAAAACGGTAAACACTCTACACAAAATTTTAATGCTGCAATCCTATTTTTCTTTGCACTCTCGAAAGTTTACCTGCACCAAATTTGATAGCTTTGCCTTATGGTCTGTATTCAGAGAGATAACACACTAAAAGAGACGCACATTTTTCTTTATTACTAAGTTAGATAAAAAGATGATTATCACTTACTCATATGTCGGCCATTCACTTTTTGAAATATAAGGACTCTTACTGCTGATCACTCGGCTTGGCCATTTCTTACCATTTTTTCAGGCAGAAATAAATACACATTTTTCAGAAATTAAATTAAACCGGAAGGCTCCTCCCACTGCTCACTTATACTCGCCAACCCCCAGAAGCTGCTAGTTCAGTTCCTCTCTAATCGCTTCGCTCGCTAGCCATCTGCTAAAAAACTTTAATCTAACAACAGATACATTCAGATTTAATTTATTTCAAAATATGATAAAACGTTGAAAGTAAAAAAATGTAAAGCAAAAAGTACATTCGCAAAAATCCCCTGCATCAAAGGTCTTTGTAAACACAAATAACCTTTCATTTAAATAACTATATACAAGAAACATGTTTTTTTTAAAAAATTTTGCTTTTCTCACAATTTTTCAAATTTGGTAACTATACTATATAAATATAATTTTTTTTAAATTAATATTTACAAAAAAGAAAAAAAAAAGAAAAAAAAAAGCCACCATGAAAGCAGCTATATTCAAATGCAGTCCATTCCAAAATTTCCGTCTTTCCCACAGTAACGTACCTGGCAAAAGGAACAAAGTTCTAATATAGTCCCACAATTATGCATTTGTAGTTTGGAAACTTCTCTCCGTAAACATAATCGAGGCCGCGGTGGCCTGGTCTCGGCTATGGATCCAGAGGAATGCAGGTTGAAGGCCCGATTCCATCGAAAAACCGCTGTGTAAGTGTGTTTGGTGCACTTTAAATCCGTCAGACCAAAAGTCCTCCCGCTGGTGTCGTGTGGAAGTTTGGAGAAGGAGGGGGTGCCAGCTCAGGTTACATTAATATCATCTAACCGTCGTTCAAAATGACTACGTACGTCCCAAAGTAGCCCTAGTGTTCTTCAAAACAGGACCTTAATATAACTGAACTGTACGCATAAACGTTTTACCCTATCTCATTTATTACGACTAGATATTCTTATGAACGATTCTTCAGCATTTTCATTCGATACATCCACTCTTCCGGACGAAAGAGTGGATGTATCGAATCTTTTAAAATCGATACAGTACGACTTAAACTCACCATAATTTTTTTTGTCCTGTGGAGGAATGTAGATTATTAGGATCTGTGCAGGAAGCAATATGACTTATGTTTTCAGAAACGTTTCTTTAATAATCATGTTCACACACTGAACAAAGACAAGACAACACAAGACATTCAAGCGCGCAGCTTAACAGCACAGTATCACATCTCATTCTGATTGCAAGGCGCAATGCATTATGGGATAGTCTTATCAGGCATCGCCATCTTGTATCCAAAAGAGAATAGAAGAGTTATGCAACTGCTACAGTCCCTTAATTTTTTTTTAAAGAATTTTCAAACCGATTCAAGAAAAGTATTTGCTTGAAATTTTATCAAACCGCATGTTGTGTTGCCAAACCGTGATTGACAAATTCGGCCTGATTTTGCGTCCCTGTAAGCATTTTTTATATATAGTTTGAATGGTTTTATTTTGATAATGTTCATTTATAACTTTTACTGTCAGTCTTGTTTTTCTTTTTAAGTAGAATTTTTATGGATTGTTTTTAAAAGGAATGCGGTAGATATAATTCTTAAAATCTTTTCATAGAATGTCATAATTTTTTTGGTGCATTATTCTAATTGTTCATTTATTTTTTACAGAAATGGCACTTGAAATAAAAAGTGGACCAATGCTTTGGTATAAGCGTAAGTATCTTTTTTTACAGATTTCTTATCAGATTTTTTATGTTCTTTTTTCTTAAATTTATTTCAATTAGAATTCAAAGCAAAACAAATATTTTTATTAAACAAATACATTATTCAGACACTTAGATATGTGTAGTTCTTGATTGAAATTAATTCCTTAAAGTAATTTATTTTGTTTTTAATTTATTGTAATGTAGTAATTTATGAACTCGATATTCCTAATTAATATGTATAGAAGTATTTTTGTACAGGCTAATTTTATTACGAAAATCTGCTTTTCAGTTTATTACGAAAAAAAGTATTCATTATTTAAAAGCTTTTATTTATTTTGAAGAATATTTCCTGAAATGCCATCATGGCTTTAAAAAAAGACAATACAATTATTACTTTTTTTTAATTATTGAATGAGATTATTTTATGAATTATTGGACATGATTCAGACAATTTTAAATGTCTTTGTTCAAAAAATTTATTTCTTAATATCAGTAGATAAAATACTTGTCTTGGAATCTTTAAAAATGAAAACTTGAAAATGGATTTAAAAAGGAGCATATTCTTTACAAATATACCGTTATTTATATTTGCTTGAATAAAAAAAATTGAATTCCTTCAAAAAGGATGTAAAAGAAATTTCTCTGCCAAGAGAAATTGCAGTAGAAATGCAATATATCCCGCTAGAAATCAATGCTGCTCGAATTTCATAAAACTTGTAACTTGCAAAAACTGATTTCGACACTCTGGAAATAAGTATTTCTATGGCAAATAGTATGGAAAGCCATAGAAAATATGACGATGAAGAAATGGAGATATTGCCGAATAAAGAACTTTTCCCAGAGGCAATCAGAATTGAATTTGACGTGACTTGAAGTAAAACTGAGCAAATGTGTGAAAAACTACAGAAAAGTTATTTTCCAAAAAGACATTATGTTGGAGGAGGGGGAGCCAATTGCATTTTCCTCCATTTCTTTTTTCTTTTGCGAAACTAGTCAGGACATTTCAACTGTATTTCGTATGACTATGATTGCAAAAGTGATAATATTGGGTTGTTCGGAAAGTCATTTCGTATTTTTTTGTCAAAATGAAAAGAAATTTTTGTTTAATGAATAAATTATTTATTAAATTATAAAATTGCCATTCTGGTCTAATACCTTTTGCCATATTTTTGGTAGTAACATGATTACACGCTCATAAAAGTTTTGGTCTTTGCTGAAAAAAAAACTGATCGAGGTGGTTTTTGGCCTCCTCATTTGAAGGAAAAATTTTGCAAATCAGTTCTGGTACTGATGTACTGTTAACACATCTTCTCCACACATATTGGCTAATTTATTTCTGGCTTGAACAGCATTTTTACCTTTTATAGCAAAAAAGAAAAAAATGACGAAAATGCTGTTTATTGCTCTCCATATTTAAAAGGGCACCATCCAAAAACTACTGCGAAGAATCAGCTGCACTTTTTCACACTCAAGCCTTGCTATATCAGCTCTTAAAACATAAAATGATTTTGTGGTTTAAGTATGAAATTGGGTGCGAAAAATGCAATTAAATCCTTTGTCAGGAAAAAACGAAATTACTTTCCGAACAACCTAATAAATTGATCTGAAGCTGAATATCATATGCAGTGATAAAAAAGATTATTCATTAAATTTATTGTGCTATTAAGCGATATCTAATTGATCCAAGAACAGATTATAGAAATCAGGCAGTGAAGAATATTATTTTAAAAAGTGAATGGAAAGTCATTTATGATTCAGATGATAATATGACTCTGATTCGCATCGTTTGCAATTAATAAGCACCTGTCACTATTATTTCGCTTTAAATATTTTGAAATTTCCAAGTTCTAGACAATTGTTCTAAGTATTCGCCATTCAAGTAATTGTTCTAAGTGTTCTTCCATCTAAGTGATTGTTCTAAATGTTCGCCTTCTAAGTGATTGTTCTAAGTGTTCGCCTACTAAGTGATTGTTTTA
>JAPMOQ010014534.1:94269-138384 GCA_026543055.1 Argiope trifasciata
TGTTCTAAGTGTTCGCCTTTTAAGTGATTGTTCTAAGTGTTCGCCTTATAAGTGATTGTTCTTCCTTTTAAATGATTGATCTAAGTGTTCGCCATTGTTTATATTATTGTTACGGATTTTCACCCTTATGCTCGTCTGCTCAGTGGGTGCATGGTGTGAAAACACATCCAGCAGGCCTGAGTAAGGAACAACGACGACCTTTACTTACACGAAGACAGGATAGCACAGGATAGACGACAAATATGCACAGCCAAGACAAACACAAATCTGCTCATAGCAACTACAGTAGCCCACAAGTATAAATCAGGTAGTAACAATGTCCACAACACACAAAGTGACCACACAGAGTTTTGCATAAGACAGGATCATCGGAGCTTCGCTCTACTTTTTCTCCAGACGTCTGAAATTTCACACTGTCCCTCACTTTGGCTGTATCACTACTACAAGACTGACCTTTATTATAAGAAGACGGGATAGCACAAAGACGACAAATAAGTGCAGCCAAGTCGAACACAAATCAGCACATAATTACAACGGTAGAGCACAAGTAGAAATCCTATAGTAACAACGTCCACAGCACATAAGCGGCCTGTAGTAACACGGTTCAGAATTCAGCAGTATAGGGGAACCTCGGAGCTTCGCACTACTGTCTCTCCAGACGGCTGAAACTTCTCACTGCCCCTCTCTTTAGCTGTATCACTATCATAAGACTGGCTACTTCCGCAATTGACAACAGGACTCTGTACGCAGTAATTCAGCACTTAGTTCACACAACGCTGGCATTTCGCCAGAACAGATTATAGCAATCATACTTTGAAGAATATTATTTTAAAAAGAGAACAGAAAGTCATTTATGATTTAGATGATAATATGACTCATATTCGCATCATTTGCAATTAATAAGCACCTGCCACTATTATTTCGCTTTAAAAAGTTTGATATTTCCAAACTTTGATTGTTCTAAGTGTACGCCGCCGTTTCTCCGTTACCTTCTCGAAGACTCATTACTTGTCTACGACTCCAGGTAGGCTTCAATTCAGCATTTTCGCAGTTTGAGACTGCTGACCTTTTATTGTTGTCGGGAGATTGGCCGAGAACCTTCCTGACCAATCAGGGCATATCCTAGCTCCTATTGGATGGATTGTGAAAATTCTCAATGTTTTCAGAATTATCCATTATATCGCCAAATTTTCACCAAGTTGCCAAGCTCTGATGTTGATGATGTGGCTTTACGTATTCGAATTATCTCGAGATTATAAATAGGAATAAATAGGAGAGAAAGTCATTCTCTGAACAAGACAGATAAAAAATTTAATACACGTTTGCAATTTCGGTGGTAAGATTTACCGAATTCTTTCACATAGTTCGTTGCATTTTAATCCATTATGGTGGTGGTTCTAATGCCACTCGGTCCTACCACGCCCGAATGAGCGGATCTCTTTCGAATGAAGGCAGAGGTGTGCGCCTTTCGTTGTTAACGTGCACCGTTAAGGTGAAAGGACGACTTTGCTCGAGCACACACGACACAATCCTTCTTTAGGGGGCGGTCGAACTCATTCATCCATCCACAAGTCACAATTTAGACCCAAATCAGCGACCAACTCATCCCAGATTTAGTACCCCAGAGGTATCATTTGTTATGAAAACAAACAATTGAACGTGCCCCAACTGCCATTAGTCAACACGGCGATCTTTGGTCTAGGCGAAGACAGAACTCACTACCTTTCGGTTACGAGACTGACGCTCTACCAACCAGGATACCACGGCCCCTTCGTCTATTATGCTTACCTGTATTCTAGCGAACAGACAGGTTTTCTTGATGCTAAATTTCGTTCAAAATTTGATGGAATACATAAGTTTGGAGAAAAAACAGCTTACTAAATTACAGCATTTTAGTTCTTTCTATTTCTGAGTTATATTCACAGGCCAATCTCACTCCAAAATTGGATTTGTCGTTTTTAGTGAAATTTGAAACACGGCGATTCTTTGATGACGAATGATTTTATTTTTATAATAGGGGTTTTTTTCCCAGTATTCTTCATATCCGAGAAAGTAAATAAGGAAAAAAAGCTCATAATCAAACAGCACCAGACAACAACAGTACAGCCTAAAACTCTTAATCTTTTGCTGCTGACCATCCAAATAAAATCAAAAATTTCATTTGAATTTTTTACATTTGCTTTGTTTGACCTGATTCTTCTTGTATTTTTTAACTTGTCCCTAAAATTATGCAGTCTGTAACTAAAACAGCACATAATGTGCAAAAGATGAAAGATATCACGAATTAAAATCAGTTTGTTGCTATTAAATAAATATTCTACAATTTTCTAGAAGCAACAATCTATTCCATTACGTTCAAACACTAGTTATTTTCTAGAACTATTCATGGCCTTGAAATTTGCAATTTAGCGTCGTTAGTTTTTTCTTTTAAAGGAAAAACTGCTACAGAAAAATCGATCCGTTTTGCTTACCGATCGTTTGCGCTAAGTAACTAATCCCGATTGAACCATCGAAACCTCCCTTAATGCCCCCCTCTCCACCTACCTCCACCCCTTATTCACAAAGTCAGAAGCTGTCAATTATGTTTGGAGCTAAAAGTACTAAAAAGAATGATCCGCTTTCAATAATTCCTGTCAATAAACGTCAGAAAGAATATTAAAAAACAACTGTGCAATTTCCTGTCACCTGCTTTATGTTACTAAACAACTTTCAGATCGAATCAAGCATTAATTTTGTATTGCTTTTATATCTATTGTTAACTCGCAGATCTTGAAGTACGTTGTTGTGAATTTCTAGTCGGAAATTCGTTTTGTTTTCACTCGCGAATTACGTTTAAAAAAATATTGTTATGGTTAAAAAAATATATATCATGATTTATTATTTTTTAGAATTCTATCTGCTCAAGTGTTTGTGCTTCTGTAAACAAACCATAATTCAAAAAAGGAACGAGCAACACGAATAAAATTTGATATATGGTCTCTATAGTTTATTCTTGATATATGGCATTTATGCTTTGTGCTTGATATATGGCCTTTAAGCACATATATATTTATGGGGTGGGGAGTGCTGACCAAGCAATAACAAGATCCAGTTAGTTGATATTTGATAATTTAATGAATAGTAATACAGTTTCATTATAAGACTAAGATAATAAAGTCCAGAGGTAGCATCAAAGTTCGTCTTTTAAACAAGATGTCGTAATAATTTTTTACATCTTTGAATAACTCTGGTTTTTCACTCCAACTGACTAACTCTAGTTTTTTTCCATCAGAGGCGCTGCTCAGTGGAGAAAAGTGAGGAATCTGGCACCATACATATATTTATGTTTTCGTTTAGCCTTGTTACATTATGTACTCATTTTCATATTCATACTATTATTTTATTATTTTGTGTTATTAGTTATTTGTATTTTTAAAAATCTTTGATCTATGTCGATTTGTCATGCCTACAGCATTGGTCTTTTATAGAATTTTAGTGATGATAATATCACTTCACTTAATTTTCCAATACTGTCAGCAGAAAATTTCATAGTTCCTTTTGTAATCCGCATTGATTTTATCCCCTGATGAGTAAATTAATGCGTTGTTTGCAAGTTTCTCTTTCTATTCTTGTTATTAATATTGATTTACAATATCTCGGGTATTTTAGATGAATGAATGACCGAAAATTTAGAAGCATCTATTTATTATACATTTAATGCGTTTTATGATATTATTAGCTGATATTTACATTTATGCATTTGACGTAATTAGGAGTTCGTACATAGCCGTATTTGATAGTTAGATAAAAATTCTGCAATAATAATGCTAATGTGTTCTAAATTGCTAAATAAAACTTGGTTTAGATGTTTAAATTCAGCCTTTTTGAAGAATGCATCTACTCTGAATCAATGAAAATGTTAAAGGAATCATTCGGGAGAAATGCAGCATAAGCAGTTTAATGTTTTGCGGAAATCGCAAAATGGCAAAGATATCGCTTTGATGTGCCTGTTATGGTCGCAAGGAATCAAAGATTTACAATGAATGTTTCAAGAGGAAATGGTCATTTAATATTATCAAAGTATGGGTTGAAATGTTACCCATTTCTGTGAGGATATTGCATTCCTTCTCTAATTATAAGAATTTTTATTAGGTTCGAGTTTTATTGAAGAATTTTCTGGAAATATTTTTTAATGAAATCGTTTTAGTGGAACCAACACCAGATTTTTTTATTAGTTTCACTTTAGGATGACTCATGCCGTGTTGCAACATACAATAAAACGAAACATTTATTCAAGAGAGCATTTTCCTTTGACATAAGCAATAACAATTCGAATTGATTAATGAGCATCTGCATCTCTGGACTATATAGTATCTCTCTTGATTCCTTTCCCCAGGTCGTTTCTACTTTTATAAGCTTTACTTTAGGATGTCTCCTGTCGTGCTACAGCGTACAATAGAATGAAACACTTATTCCAGAGAGCATTTTCCTTCGACAAAAAGACTAACGATTCGAATTGATTAATGAGCAGCTACATCTCTGGACTGTATAGTATCTCTCTTGATTCCTTTCCGCAGGTCGTTTCTACTTTTATAAGCTTTACTTTAGGATGTCTCATGTCGTGCTACAACGTACAATAGAATGAAATACTTATTCCAGAGAGCATTTTCCTTCGACATAAAGACTAACGATTCGAATTGATTAATGAGTATCTGCATCTCCGGGCTGTATAGTATCTCTCTTGATTCCTTTCCCCAGGTCGTTTCTACTTTTATAAGCTTTACTTTATGATGTCTCATGTCGTGCTACAACGTACAATAGAATGAAATACTTATTCCAGAGAGCATTTTCCTTCGACATAAAGACTAACGATTCGAATTGATTAATGAGCAGCTACATCTCTGGACTGTATAGTATATCTCTTGATTCCTTTCCCCAGGTCGTTTCTTCTTTTATAAGCTTTACTTTGGGATGGCACATGCCGTGCTACAACATGCAATAGAACGAAACATTTAATCCAGAGAGAATTTTCCTTTGACATAAAGACTAACAATTCGATTATATTAATGAGCTCCTGCATCTCGGGACTGTATAGTATTTCTCTTGATTCCTTTCCCCAGGTCGTTTCTTCGGCAGCAACTGGAGGGACGTCCACTCCGTCCTGTACAATGACAGTTCCTTTATCTGGTACGAAGACAAATCTCGCCAAGAATCCAAAGGCGGCGTCGTACTCAAAGACGCTCCCGAACTGATCGCTTTTGGAACCTACACATCCCAAGTGCCGGACCGACCCGACCTTCCTGACCACTATGAACCCAAAGAGCTTCTGGCTTTCGGCGTGAGGGGGACAAAAACGGTGTACTGGTTTCTATGTCCGAATGAGGAGGAAGTGACGTAAGTATGTCCGTGTTCAGAGTATATTTTTTATTGCTATACAGTAATATTTCACTATCTGTCATTAATTGGAATGAAATAATTTATATTCCCCTCTTTGTCCTGTTAATTTCATTGATGGAAATTGATTGCTGTATGGTAAAATTTTAATTCGAATTAATACCTGTAGGAGTATATACACTGAAGTGACAAAAGTCATGGGATAGCAATATGCAAATATACAGATGGCAGTAGTATCGCAGCGAAAAAGTATAAATGCGCAGTTCGTTTTCCAGAGCTTTCATTTGTGTTCAAGTTATTCATGTGAACAGGTTTTTCGTGTTTTATGGCGGCACGACGAGAATTAACAGACTTTGAACGTGGAATGTTAGTTGGAGCTAGACGCATGGGTCATTCCATTGCGGATATCGTTAGTGAATTCAACATTCCGAGATCCCCAGTATCAAGAGTGTGCCAAGAGTATGAAATTTCAGGCCACATCCCGTCATGGACAGCGCAGTGGGCGACCACCTGCACTTCACGACCGAGACCGCCGACGTCTGTGTAGAATGGTCAATGTTAATAGACACGCAACACTTCGTAAAATAACTGCAGGAATCAATGTGAATCGTACGAGGGACGTGTCCGATAGGACTGTGCGGCGAAATTTGTCTTCCTTGGGCTATGATAGCAGAAGACCGACTCGAGTGCCTTTATTGACAGCACGACATCGCCTGCAGCGACTCTCCTGGGCTCGTGAGCATATCGACTGGTCCCTGGACCAGTGGAAAACCGTGGCGTGGTCAGATGAGTCACGATTTCAGTTGTTACGAGCTGATGGTAGAGTTCGATTGTGGCGCAGACCCCACGAAGCCATGGACCCAAACTGTCGGCAAGGCACTGTTCAAGCTGGTGGTGGCTGCTTAATGGTGTGGGCTGTTTTTACATGGCATGGACTTGGTCCTCTGGTGCAACTGAACCGATCATTGACTGGAAATGGTTATGTTCAGCTGCTTGCAGATCACTTGCAGCCATTCATGGACTTCACGTACCCACAGAACGATGGGATTTTTATGGATGACAATGCGCCATGTCACCGGGCCAGAACTGTTCGCGATTGGTTTGAAGAACATTTCGGACGATTCCAGCGCATGATCTGGCCACCTAGATCGTCCGATATGAATCTCATCGAGCATTTATGGAACATCATCGAAAGGTCCGTTCGTGCCCAAACTCCTGCACCATCCACACTTTCACAATTATGGATGTCTATACAGACAGCATGGCTCAATATTCCTGCAGAGGACTTCCAACGACTTGTGGACTCCATGACACGTCGAGTTGTTGCCCTTCGCCGGGCAAAAGGAGGACCGACACGATATTAACAGTCATCCCATGACTTTTGTCACTTCAGTGTATATACCGGTGGTAGGCGGGGCTAACATTTTCTGGACCAATCAGGAGCATTCTAGCTGGATCTCGGCTCCTATTGGACGGATCGGGAAAATTCTCGGATGTTTCGGGTGCTTTCCATTTTGTTGCCGAAGTCGCCAAATTCGACGCCAAGTTTGTCGCCAAGCCTTGGGACCTCTGACGTTACACCCATTTACTATTCAATGCATATTACTGTCAATCTGTCTTCCTTACGATGACAGTATTAGCGCGGGAAAGTAAAACCACAGGTTCGTAACAATATGTGGAATTGTCTTCCTTTCAAAACACTTACTGCATTAGGAATCAAATATTAAAATATTTCAGTGGTTAAAATTCTACAATGCCTAGAGTATTATTTTTTTTTTTTTTTTGTCATTGTCTCACATTTCTTCCATTTTGCCTCATTTCTTAAAATACCATTTTTGTATAGAAATGCACTAATAAAACATGTTTAAAAAAAATTATTTTAATCTTTTATTTTATCTACGTTTTAAAGCATAAAAAATACATAAAGAAAAATATTACTTATTTGAGATAATTTTATACATATATGTTCGCTAAACAACTCTTAATATAATGCATATCATTTTATGTACAGTGGTGACCAAAACTGTGGGTACTTTTGGAAATTTTCATTTTTCTAACTTTGTATGCTTATAGAAAATGTTATGTTTCATAAAATGAAAACTCTTACATATTATTTTAGAGAGAATCTTGTGCCAATGAATTTTTTACCAATTTTTGTAACAAAGCTATCTAGGAATCATTAAGTATTTTAATGATTAATTTTTAAATTTATTATCAAAAATGCTTAGACATTTAAGTAAATTGATAAAAGCATGGAATAATTTTTTAAATGCTACATTGATTGTTTATTTGACATTATAGGTTGTGAAGAACCATCAATTATTGAAGATATTTTAATACCTCTGAAAGGACTGTCTGTATATGTGAAAGAACGCAGCGATTCACTAGCTGATCAGACAGAAACAGCTCTATTTGGTTGGCTCAAGAAAAAGAGATCTTCTAGTTCTCCAGCTGTAGTACCTGATTTCCCAAATAAGGATTTACCAGAAGTAGTTAAATTACCCACAGAAGATTTGCCATCCATTGTTGTTGATGATCCCCATCCAATACCTCCAGAATTAATGCCAAAAATAGAAATTAAAATTTCTCTTGATGAAAGTGATGATATTGTTTATAAACCAAAAAAGAAGCACAAGAAGAAAGGTAAAAGTCATGCTTTGCTATGATAAAAATGAATATAAAATATGTCTTGTATAAATAAAAAAAATCAAAATTTCTAAATTTTTTTGCATTTTTAATTATTGTGCTGACTTTCTAAATTTTTAAATGTTCATTAAATATTTCTAATTATATTGAATGCTAGATATTTTTACATTTTTTAGCCTTTTTGCTTTTTGGAAAAAAATTCACAACTCTTTAATAGCTTACTGATTTAAAAACTTACTGATTTATTTTAAAAAATTGATTAAAACCCTTGGTGTACTAAAAGTTTAAGCTGATAAATAATGCCTTAGAAGTATTATATGAATATGAATTGAAATGGTGGTTCATTTTTCTATTGAGTTAAATTTATATTCTTCTACTGCTTTTAAAATTCTTATTTGTTCTGGTTTATGATTAAGGTATATATTTGAATTTTCTTTTTTTTTTTTTTATGATGATTATACACAAGAAAAAAGGTCATACACATCCCAACTGAGGTCATGCTAATGAATTTTATTTATTTAAATTTCCCTTTTGTTCAACTTGTTTGGTGTCTTAATATTGTTGTTAAAATTATTAAAGCTCTAACCATTTTATTCGTCCATTTAGTAAAAATTCGGAAATTTATTTATAATATTTAATATTTTAAATACATGTATTAAGTTGGGTTTATGATATAGTCTTGAAAAAAGTTGAAAATAAATGCAAATCAGATTTTTTTTCAGTCATTTTTTTCAACCATTCTTTAAAAAACTATTATTTTTATTTCAAAATTAAAAATTAATTTAATGACATTTTTCTAATTCTCTTGTAATGCATAACAAACTTTGTTTAAAAAAAATCTTAATAGAGAAGTTTTTTAAAATAAATTATACTTAGTTTTATACTTTTTTTTATCAGTGTTTATTTAATAATTCTTACCCTTTCTTCAATGTATTTGATAATTCTTACCTTTTTGAGTTTGGAACTCATAATTAAAATCTTGATTTAAGAAATTTTATTTTGTAATTTAGCTTAAAGTTATTGATTTAACTTTACTGTCATTGTGAAACTCTCAGTTTTCTGTATCCATCCCTAAATTTAATGTATACAGACATTACTAAATTGTTTATAAAACTTCAAAAATTACCAATATTTAGAAATTCTTAATAATTTTAAATGATGAGTTTTATGTGTTTTATAATCCTATAAAAATTTATAAATATTTTTATAATTTTTCAGTTCGCTTTAGGGATGCAAGTCCCAAAAAGAAAGACAGAAAAGCTCTAGTTTCTGATTCCAAAGAAAGTAGCTCTGTTCTCGACAATAAAACTCTTAAAAATGAACAACCTAAAGTGCCTGATGCTGCTGTAAATTCTAATTCTGATGATCATGTTCTCCCAAAGTCTGATGAAACTGATTCATCAAAGACCAAAGCAGTAGAATCTTCTAGTCAATCAAATATATCTGAGAGTGACACTGATAGAACTGATAACAAATCTAACAGCAGTAGTTTAGAAGCTTCCCCCAGTTTAGATGTTAACATTTCCAGTTCCATTGATGAAAATCTAAATACTAACAGTTCTGTTGATGCAAATCCACCAAATGAATGTGTTGATTCAGCGGATTCATGTTTGGAAGAAACTGATTGCATTTCCGGGGCCAAAGAAGAAAGTGAATCAAAAATTGATGATGGCAATTCTGAAAAGGCTGTGGATCCTGATGATATTTATTCATCATATGATGTGTCTCAAAATACTGATGATCCTAAACTTAATACCCAAACCTCCTCTGATTCTCAGTCTACTGAAGACTCCTTAAGAACATGCCCTGAAGACTTTGAACCTCCAAAATATGGAGTCGACTGGGTTGAGTATAAAGCTCCAGAAGTACTTACTGATCTCAAAATCAGCAATGACCACATTTTCTGCTGTGATATTAAGAATCAATTGTACTTTTCAAATTATCCAATTCTGGGCCTACAGTGGAAAAGATTCGATCAACCAGCTGAAAAGATTGCAGTGTCCCCTTCAGAAAATATATTTTGGGTACTCTATAAAGGAGTTATTTTTGCAGCTAAGCAAAATGGTAATGTTAAATGGAAGGATGTTGATTGGATATCTGTTGGTAGAGATGTAATTTCTATAGCAGTGGATGATGACAGTGGATGGTATGACTTGTTTTTTCATCACTTAAATTTTACTCTTAATTATAAATTTTCCCATTCTTTTATTTGATGATGTTTATATTTTATAAGTTATTGAATCAGAAATTTAAAGCTTTCATTTTGAGTTAGCTTAAGCAGTGCTGAATTATAAGCTCTCCTGTAATTCAAATAATATTTTGGTAAAAATGCAGTTCTTTTAATGTTTAAATATGATTTTCCTTGTCAGGCTCTATGTGAATTTTATTATATCAGTGGGGAGAATGTTATATATGAAGTGAGTTATAAACTCTTTGTCAGGATACAAAGAGTTTAAAACCATAGTTAGTTTCCATATTTTTGAACTTTTCGGGAATGAATCCTGTTATTGCAATCAATAGAGTTCACAATTTCAAATATTATATCCATCTATCATGCAGCAGGCCTGCAATCACTGTTCTTTTTAAATATTTATTACATACATCTTGCTCATAAAGGACCCTCTTAACCGATTGAATATTTTTTTAGTCACTAAATTACATGAGTAAAATTAGGTAAATATAGTTTAATAAGTGATATTTTGTTAGAATTTATGAAATCTATACAGTTTGTACATGACAGAAATCTTTTTATTTGAAATATTTAATTTGTTAGGCAGTTTAGTAAATATTTCTTATTGTTTCAAGTCCATTTTAATTAATTCTTTTTCTTGAAACTTCATGAATATTGCTTTTCTGATTTTAAAAATATAAGTGCTGAAAATATGATAGATTTAATTACATATGAAAAGAGAGGAAGTTCTTTCAATCAAGATAATTTTTGTATTAATTTTTGCTAGTATTATGTCTTATGATAATTTTTATAACCTCAAATTACTCACATGTAATCCTACTTGAAATCTTGTTATTAAACTCTGACATCACTGTAGGAAATTTCACATTTTGATGTAAATTAATTTATTTACCATTAATATTGTTTATGCTGCCTTTAGCTCATTTAGTAATGGATAAAAATGTTTCTTTTGAAATTACTTGAAAATCATTGATATATATTAGACTGTTTCCTTTCATTGTAAAAATATGTTTTACTCAGAAACCAAGATGGTTTAATATTTTAAAATAATTCTATTTAATAAAATCATATATAATTAAGAGACTTAGACAAGTTGCAGTCACAGTTTGATTGTCATTTTTAGACTACTAGAATATTTCATCACATTTGGACATGTTCATATTTTTTCTACTTAAACATTTTTATTTGTATCTCAATTAAAACTTGTATACCTCCTGATTAAAATGTTATTCTTTATAAACAGAAAAAAGTAACATATAATTGCTGTAAATTATTTTTTTCACTCTTAATTGTCTTTTCAATATTACTGCAAAAATTTCTTTTTATAAGTCTTGTATTTTTTTTTTTCCGTTGTTCATTTTATCAGGTATGTTACAATTGATGGGCACCTCACATTGCAACCAAATTTGAGATCTTCTCAACCGTTTGGATATCCTGAACCCATTGAATTTGATCATAATCCTTTGTTTCTTCAAGTCACTACATGGAATAAAGTTGTGTGGCTTCTAACTGTTAGTGGCAGTTTATATAGCTTTGAATATAAGTCAAAAAAATCCAAACATGCTCTAAAAGAAATTAGGTAAAACTATTATTAATTGTTATTCCACAGATTCTTATTAGTATTATATTTATTAAATGAATTTTTAAAAATAAAGGTCATTGTTCTCAAACTTTCAAGTTATACTTCGGAACTATTTCTTTCAAGTTATAGAAAAATACTATTCTGACCTCAAATTTACTTTTAAAGGAGGTAAATATCTTCCTCAATTTTGATACTGAAGAAGAAAATCTGTTACTCATAACAAGTTGAAAATCACTTGAAAGTTATAAATATATTGTTTTGAATAATATATTGTAGTTACTTGTTTATATTTACTTTACATAGGAATTTTCAGATTACAAGAAATTGCCAAACTCAATAATACAAAATTAGGCTGTTTCGGTGATATTTGTCAACTGCGGGGTGATAAAACATTGGGCTGTAAATATCCAAAAGCTCAATAAAATCTCTACCAATAATGAAATCATGTGAGTGCATGTTGGTATTTTACAGGCCAAACCATTTAACCTACAGTTACTAAATTTAATACATATTTGCCTTAGAGTGTGAAAATATGCACCTCAGTGCTTTTTTTAACAATTAGGATTATAAATGCAGTAATTTCTCAAAATATTATTGCAGAAAAATGAACTTTTTTTGTCATTTTAAAATTACAAAAAAGAAAATAGAGAAAGAGAAATTTATTTAATGATACCAATTTTATAATCATAAAATTTTTTCCTGAATTTGGCAAATTTTGTAAAATTAATACTGTACCTAATTTCTAAGATTTCTATTATTGCCCTGAAGCTCAAAGAATTTTCATTTTTTCATCAGTTATTTAAACATACAATTTTCTTCTGTCTTTATTTGTTTAATATTTGCGCAGTTTACAACATGAATTTTTAAAAAAGGAAACAAACTATGACACTATAAAAATTAGAATATAGATTAAACCTGACAGTTGCATTTTTAATCGTGTTATGATATCACAGAACTAAAGATCCATTAGATTCATTTATGTACACTATGAACAGACAATATAAAAGGCAATCAAAATATCATGGATTTAATTTTTGGGATATTGATGGAATTACAGATGTTGTAATTTGAACGAATCGTGGATGTGGATCTATATCCAAGTGATTTAACCAAAATTAAATATAAACAATATTCCTGGTTAGTCAGCTGATCACCATTGACAACTAGTAATTCTTCTTTGAGAAACTTAATAACTTAATTTGATATAACTATAATGCTAAATTCAAAGAACTATACTATTGCTAAATAAAAGAATGTAAGTATCTAGAACTTTATTGCTATCTATTTAACCACATATGAACATAGTGGGTTTGTGTACTACTCAGATAGTTTAGGTATTGTAGGATTTTGATGTATAAAAAAAATTATCATTCTTTTTCAATTGCATTACAATACTCTACATGTAGTTAAGTTTGTTAGTTAGATCAACGTAATGTACAAATGACAACTTCTATTAAAAATCTTTATTTGTCATAGTTAATGCAACTGGTTCTTTGAGTTTGTACTGTTTATATTTAAAAAAAAATTAAATTTATTAATTATAAATGGAGCTATGATTATTCAAAAGGCCCAATTTGACTTAATCCAAATTTTTGCAAACTGATGTTGCAGTTTTGCTCTATAGGTGCAATAATTGCCAATCTTTGGTAAGATTGCCCATTTTTGTATAACGTTTTATCTTTACAAAAGCAATCATCGTTACTGTGGACTTTGTAGAATATGTAATCCAAATAATGTATTTTTTTGGATTACTCGAGAAGCCATCTCATTGAACAATCTGAATCAGTAATAAAAAATACAGTTTCTTATAGAGTTTGTGATATCTGCAGTTCTTTCAACTGATAATCTTTAAACCAACAGCATGAGCATTTTTCTATTCCACTTGTAGTATATTGAAATGTTTATCCTAAGATTGCATTATTATTATCTTGTATGCACTATTCAACAAAATTTTTATAATTTATTTTTTAAATTATACTCTGAATGGTTGGTATTCATCCATTCTTATTTAGAATATTGTAAAGGAAAAATTGCAGCCTTAAAAATACCAGATTTAGATGGTATGCATTTAAGAAGGTCGAAAAACAAATTAAGTATAATAATTCCAAACAATAAAAGATAGTGAAAAGTTCTTAATATGAATATTATTTAATGGTATTTTAATAGTAATTTGTAGTCATAATGTATATTGAATTATAAAATATGATTATCACATTCTCATAATATATATAAAGGATTATTATGCGCATTTAAATGTCATGGCAATGCAATTTAATTAATGTGTTAAAGAATAAAGTTTTAAAGTTAAAAACAAAAACTGTTTTTTTTTTTTGTTGTTGTTGTTATTGTTATTTTCCTTCTGAAATGCATTACCACCAAGGAGTGTGGTTTTTCCCATTGTTGAATTTGCACCTCCTAGTACTTTAAACAAAGATACCTTGATTCTAAGTATACTGCATATGCATAAATTTTGCTTTTTGAAGTGTGCAAAACTTTGTATCCATTGTATACTTCTGAAGTTGTTGTTATTATAATATTTTATAATGCATTAATTCTGACAATTTGTTTATCTTTAAATTGCTTCAGATTGAATGGAATTCCAGATATTGATAGCATTTTTCTTGGTGTTCATCAAACAGGATGGATAATTGATTCCAGTGGCATTATTCGATTCAAAATTGGCGTTACATCTGATAATCCTGGAGGAAAAGGAATTCCTTGGGAAGTACGAAGCTTATATTTTATTTATAATCAACATTTTATCATTAACTGTTAACAATTTTAACTTCTAAAAACAGAAAAGAGCAAATATAAACAAACATTGGTATATATAAAAATAAAAATATTAATTTGCTATTATTTTAAACATGTATTGACAATCATGCTTAAAATATTGAAACTTAAGTGCAAAAATGCAATCCAGTTTATATAATTTGCAAAATTTATTGGTAATCCCTAATTTTATTTTATTTATATTATTATTATTTCATCAAGAATATTTAAATTATTTTATTAATAATATTTTTTTATTATTATTTTGAAATTTTTTAATATTAAGAGAAAAAAAATTTCATTGTCTATTTTCAAGAAACTTCGATTTAACATTTTTAATCTAATATATTTGTCTTTATGTTCTTATGAAGAACAAACTATGTAAACTTCATCTTTTCATGCGTTATCAATGATTATAATAAAGTATAGCCTGAAATTAAAGCCATTAATAGAAAGTTTTACAAAATGAATACCTTGAAAACATTTGTGGTAAATTTAAAACTAATTCATAGATGAGAGTGAGATAGATAACAAGAAAATATGTGACATTGGAGTTTTTAAAAAAGGAACAATTATTCTTTAGATTGAAGAAAAATTAAAAAATATACAAATAAGCATTTTTTAGATTCTGTGAAATTGAATGCTTTATTTCAT
Source organism: Argiope trifasciata (assembly GCA_026543055.1). Classification (NCBI taxonomy): domain Eukaryota; kingdom Metazoa; phylum Arthropoda; class Arachnida; order Araneae; family Araneidae; genus Argiope; species Argiope trifasciata. Next base: position 109,488 of record JAPMOQ010014534.1, read on the forward strand.
CTTGAATGATACAATTTTTGTATTTCAAAATGATTCTATTTTCTTAATAATTATTTATCTATAGTGAAATGTTATTGGCATATTCCTCTATTTATCCCATCACATATTTTTTGGAAGTTATAAAAAATATCAAATATATTTAAGATTATGTTTTATCATAAATATAAACATTTTCCTAAATATTTCATTCAGTTGAAAAAGGATTATTGGAGTTTTTCTATTAAATACTTAGTGAATCTAGAGACTTATAAGGACTCATGAACCAGATCAGGAATTTTCTGAACTTGATTATTCCATTTCATTGATGCAGCATTCAGAGTCTTGCAATTAATTAAAAAATAGTGAAAATTTAATTTTTTGCAGAATATTTTTTATAAGTTCCATTATTACAAAGTAAAAAAAAAGAACTTCAAACTTTTGGTTCTTGAATGGAAATGTATTTGCTGTTCAAAACAAAATGCAGTTTTATTTTTGTAGATAAGGCATATTAGTTTACACATTTAACATTAAAGTTTTCTAAGATATTAGATATATTGATCTATCTCAAAATCAAGTTACTCATACTATGCCATTTGATTTAGGGAAAACTGTTGATCATGTGGCCATGGCAGCCTAATCGAGCATTCATGTAAATTTGTAATGCCCCATGATGTTTCAACCTATGTGCCTGTCATCTATGAAAAAATATGGCCTAGCATCAATATGGAGACAACTCAGCATCACATCATTATTATATTCAATGGGAATTTGCTTACTTATATAATAGCTTCTCATCTCCAGATCTGAGGTATCTCTCAGTTGGACTGATGTTGATTATATTCATGCTGCATCATATAAGCATTTCTTTGGTGATATCATGTTAGCATGAAGTGACAATTCTATTGCAAACCATTGTAGTATTCTCAAAATCCAAAACAGATAGCTAAATTTATTTTAAATCAGTGTTACAAGTGTATGCCGTTCTATATAATTTCAATGCATTTCATCAAAAATTGCCCATTGTTTAAAATACATAATACTTAATTATGACATAAGTATAAGTTACCAATACCAGTACACTTTCCCTTGTAAGAAAGCTTTTAGGAGAGCATATTAAGAATTTGAAAACATTTTTCCATGCTATCTGTCTTGATATAAAGTTACTATAAACAAACTTTTCTCTTTGAGATATTTCATAAATATTTAACTTTATTCAACTGAGTGATGTGACATACATGTTATAGTTTCTTTTTCTGTTATTTTTCCTTTTATTACTTAATTTATAAAAATAGGGAATATTTTATTACTTTCGAAAAGCTATTAAAACATCTAAAGTTATATATGTTTTTGGAAATTTAATTATAAAGGGTTAATTAATTTTGAATTATATTTTCTCAAATTTTATGTATAAGCTCATTTTCTTTTTCAGGTTGAAGCTAGTAAATATTTTGTTAGGAATGCTGCAAATCTTCCAAAAGCAGTATTAAAGGCTCTCAATAATGAAGCATTGAGCAGTTTAATCAGAGGAAAACAACATATTTGTCTTTCAACTTCTTCATCTGGGGTGTGGTTTTGTAAAACAATGGACAATGTGCTATTTTCAAATCAAAAGAATCTGATTGGTAATAAAATAAACATAAAGTGTTTTAATTATTATTATTTTTTTTACCTTTTTGTAAAAATATGTTAGACATGAAACAACAATTTAATGCACATTTTATAATGTAGGCCATAAATGGAAATCAGTGGTACCTCCTGGCACTGCATCTGTGACAAAGTGGAAATTATTATCAGCTGCTGGAATTGCTTGTGGGCAGGGTATATATTTTATTTTCTTTCATCACAATCATAATTATTTGTAAAAAAAAAAAAAAAAACATATCCTATAATTATTTTAAAAAATTTATTTAAAAAAATTATTTTTATAATTTGATAGCTTCCTCTTACCATGATTTTGATGATTTCAATTCTAAGCCATCAAATTTGGAATCATATTTTATAACTACAATTTATTTGCAAAATCAAATGTCATTTTTGGATTAAAATATATTTCAAAAATTTTTGTTGGCAGAGCTCAAAATGTCTAGAACTTATATTCAAAATCAATTTTAACTCTTGGTGATATTATTTATTGATAGGTGTTAGTTTTGAAATAAAATGAATGATGATAGAAATCCCATCTCTAATCACAGAGATAGTCAAAAATATGATTTTTTAAAAAAGATCTTTTCTGGAAATCTTTTCTAACATTTTTCTATAACTTCAATTTAATTTTAATATGAAAAAAGGACAACCTTTGTTTACACTATTTATTTTTTACTGTAATTTTTTTCTTTTAAATCTTTTTTTTTTCCCAAATAAAAATTATTATTAAATCCTATCGTTAATTTGGATTCAATGATATGATTTTTTTTTTCAGTTTTTCTCAATTCAACATTTAGAATCTGTAACCTGGCAATTTAAAGCACATCCATAAGAATTGATTTGAACTTCTGAAAATTATTAGATTGGTTGTGTTATTTCATTTAAAAAATGGTATCATAATTGTATTTACTTAGATTTTTAAGTTTTCACTTGCTATTCAAACATAAGCAAATCATTTCACTTTTAAACATTATATGTCAGCAGTCATTGTTTGCCATTCTGTTTCTTCTGGAAAACTTTCACCTTTCTACTTTGCTATAATCAAAACTTTTATTTCCTGATATAATCAATATTTGTCATGAACTGTGTAATTAAATTAATTGATGCTGAATTCGGGAATCTTTGCTTCATACAAAGTTTAATTCCTCTTTTTGAAATATTGTCATAAATATATAAAGTATCTTAGAGTACAATTTATCAATAAATTATATTTATTTGTTTAAAGCAACTAGTAACATGAGAAAATATTGAGCTTTTTCATATTTTACGGCACAGCATTTGTATACATTTAAAAGAATTATTTTAGACTAATTATCCCGAATTTTAAAGATCTAGAATTAACATAGAAAATAATAATAATAATAATGAATAATTTGAATTAAAAACTACTGGTGAATAGATTAACAGCTTGATTTCTATCAACTGAACCACAAGGACTGCCGTTAAGATTGCAGCTATAATTTTAAACCTTCTTATAGGCTTTTTTATATCTTACTTAATCATATTTGTTGTTTAAAGAATGTAATGCAACTCAGTAAAAACTAAAAGCAAAATTATGGTATGAAATGAATAAAGGACACCTTGATAATAATATATCCCCTCATACTTGCACTAAATTTTTTTTTCTTAAAAATTGGAAACAGCATAATTTATGCTCCTTTCATTGATTCCAATTAATATCTTGGCATATTTTACTTTAAAAAGTGACAAAATCGTCTATAGACAAAACATAAGTTTATATTTTATCACCTAACACTTCTTAAAATTGACACCTCATACTGCTTACCTCCCGACCCACCCTCCATTGCAATGCCTATAAAATAAAAGTAACGATTGGGGACCATTTTAAAAGATTTAATTTTTTTTCTGTTTAACTTATAAGATACTAGCCGCCTTTGGCGACCAGCTGGTTCGCCATGAGTAATGCGTTCTAAAATGTTCAATTAAATCAATATTCATTAGCCTTGAAGTAATTATTGGCCTGAAATTAATATTTTCTTTAAGATGATGGACGAAAAGTTCTAAAAGAACCCATTTTCTTGATAATATTCTTTAATTTTATAAATCAGTCAGTTTTAATTATCGGTTATGCTTCCAAAATATTAAAAATGTATTTTTCGGTGATGTTGCCAAAATATTAAATATGTTTTTTGAAAGAAAGCGAAAAAGCGAAAAAAAATTATTAAATTAATGATACAGATATTGCAAACGATTATAGAAATATGCCATTAGGTCGGGATTTCAATGCATATCCTGTCTAAATTCAATCAGGTTTACTGTAAACAAAGAAGATTTATTGAGTTAATGATATAGATATTGCAAACGATTGCAGAAACCTTTGCGTTGCATTTATTTTTTTAGAAAGTATCACTTTTTATATTTATGTTATTTTATCCAGTCACGTGCAAAAAGTATCATTTCTTGAGACTTGATTTACGATGATAGTTTTTTTTATTATTATTTGAACTTCCGTCATTGTTTTCTTTTCTTTTATCCGGTCACGTGATCAAAAAAACATAGTTAAAATCTTTCTTTAAAAATTCGTTAAAAATAGAGGCTTAAGTTATACATTAAAACACTGATACCATTAGGAAACTAATTTTTTAATTTTTAAATTGATATGAAAATCATGATTGTCCGATAATATTTTCGGAAGTTATAGCGGAAAAACGTCGAAATTTCGCTTAAATTTTAATTAATTCAAATTCTAATTAAAAATTCGAAAAAAGGGCTCCGAGGTGCACATTCCGGACCTCCAAGGTACACATATACCAAATTTGGTAGCTGTAGGTCCAACGGTCTGGCCTGTAGAGCGCCAACACACACACACGCACACACACACACACACATTGAGCTTTATTATAAGTATAGATATAGATATAGATTATTATAGTAAGAATAATCCATCTCCAATTTTTGTAAATAACTCAACCAAGTTTACAAAGCAAAGCTTTCGGAAATAAAAAAGTTCTTCCCCTTTCCTTGGAAGCCTGTGCAATTATCCATGTTCTTATTTGATTACACTCTGTAAAAAAAAACATTAAAAAATTACTGTATTTATTTTTTAAAAGATAGTGTATTCTCTACCAATAAATTCCATTTTATTTATTTGAATAGATTCTAATTGTTTCTATAAATAGAGTTTAAATAATTTACATTACAGAATTCTTCTGAATTATTTAAGATTACAGCTTTATTTTTATACCTTCTTATACGCGCTTTTGTATCTTATTTTAACATATTTATCATTGAAGAATGTAATACAAAGTAAAAACTGGAAGCAAAATTATGGTATGAAAAGAATAAAGGACACCTTGATAATAATATATATAAGGATTTTTAATAATATAGGTAAAGATTTTTCTTTCTTTGATATACTTTTTCTTCTGTCCAAAATATATAACAATTAATAAAAATCTTTGATGAATGCATGCTATCGATAATATTTTGTGAAAGTAAACTGTAGGTGGGTATTTTATAAAAGAATTGTTTTGTGTTGCAGGAACTATTTGGTGTTTGAATAATACTGAGGAACTTTTCTGTTTGTTCTTGTCTACCTATACAATGATATCAGTAGAGCTTCCACGGGTTCCTGGTATAAAAAGTCTCATTCCAACCGCACAATCTTTGTGGTTGTTGTCAGAAGATGCGCAGATATTTTTTAGAAGAGGCATAACTCCTACCTGCCCAGAAGGTGTTTGGTGGCAAAAAATGGATCTAAGTCAGCTAGGTTGGTTTGATTTGGTATTACAAATGTAGTCTTATTAAATCGTCATTTTTAAAAATTGGAGTTTTTTAAAATGGTCATTGGTAGTTGACCCATTTGTGTCATTAGCGTATATATACACTCAATTTTCTTGGTCACTTTCACTGGAGCATATATATATGCTGCATCATATTATATGCTATGCATATAATATGATATATACTATATTCATATTACATACCTATATGCCTATATGCATCCCACATCTCAAATATTACCACACAAAACAAAATGACTAACAAATAATGCTAAAAATGATTTTTTTTTTCTACTTTTATACAATTTTACACCTAAATATGAAATAAAAAATTTTCCGGGTCGTGGGCCTTTTTTTCATATGATGCAAATGTGTTAAATGGAAAATATTTCATTTGAATTTTAAATAAAATATATCAGTAACTGTTTTTGTTTAAAATTATATTGTGACTCATTAGCATTTTTACTTGTATTTATTTGTACAGTTCAAGGTTTTTTTTATAAAAAATATTTTATTATTTAATAATTGAATTTTTTATAGTTTAAATAAATCACTAATTTGAAAATTCAGAAGGATTTTGATTAGACTGAAATGCTACTGGATAAGAATAAATAGATTTTCATTAGTATTAAAAACTTATAATGTATTAGATCTATATTTATGTTCAATATTCTTTTTAGATCTATAAATTTAAAGGCAGGTAAATTAAATTTATTTGTGGATCTTATTCACTGCATGTTCATCTTTGCATTACATTGTATTTCTTTTGATTATGTATCAATTAATTAATTTTTGAAGCTCTTATGATGAATGAACTTTGCTATTCAGTTAGGCTGCAACCTCTTAATATTACACATATGATGTAATTATTACAAATTTAGGAAGATAATTGTCTTCTTTGCTCATAAATTATAAATCTTTCAATGGATATGTTATATGTCTGCATCTAATATTTTAAACCATAGTTGCTCAAAAACATGTAGTTTAATTTTCAAAAACTATATTGAACACATCTCTTTTCTTTGTTTTTCAGAATATGTATTGGGTAAGTTATTTTAATTTTACTAAGCTATTTTAGAACTTCTGCAGTTTCTTATCTATTTTATTTCTGTATTCTTCAGCTGATAATTATGTTAAGTATAATAGATAAAATTGGATTCAATTTTATAATTTCATTTTTTAAACTTCGAAACACCATTCATGTTGCTGTCTATCTATTAGTTCGTAACTATTGTTGGTTTAAATTTAATTTGTCTTTATTATTTATATCTTCAAACTGAATTATTTATGTTTTTATAATAATTTTTTGCGATTCTCACACCACTTTACATCAATATATGTTACTTTATCCTTTAATAAATATTTTCTCTGCATATTTTGTCTTGTAGATATCTTTTATAAACTTTTAATTAAATGGATAATGTCATCAAAAGCTGATTACTTACTATTAATTTTCTGGATTCAGTGATCCATACCTGGATATGTATTGTTTGCTTTGAAAAATCAAACCAAACTATGTATGGTACAATTAGTAATTGTAAAAGTATTTAGAATTATAATTTTTAATACATGTTTTGCAAAACATTTGCATTTAAAAATGTACATTTTGTAATTATCAATCAATTGTACTACTATATTATTAGTATAAATCCATTTTGATCTTGTTTTCTTTTATGGTCTATTTCTTTTCCTTTCTGTTTCTCATTTATATTTACATATTAATCATGACATTTTCCATTAACTCAGAATTGCTTCACAATATATAAATAATGAATGTTTCTCACAGGTTCTGAAAGAATTGTTGATGTCAGTTGTTCATATGAAGTGGCTTGGGCATGCACAAATCAAGGTCACATTCTTGTTCGACTGGGCTCACTATGCCCATCATCAGACAGAAAATTACCCCAGGCATGGATCCCTTTAAGTTTTGAAGCTGAAGATTCAGTTTCGCCTATTATGGAAAAGGTAGATTTTATGATGTGTTGGATTTTCTATATTATTTTGATTTGGATTTTTTATCTATAGTTCATGATTTGGAATTTTATTATGTCACCTTAGTGAAAAAATGTGTTATCGGGTTCAAACTTACTATATTAATTTTATTCATCCCTTAAAACTTTTATGAATATTGAAAGTTTAGGTTATTAGTACAGTTTACAGTGTAGCTTTTGCTTGCTTGTTTTTTATGGCTATAATTTATTTATAAATAGTATTAATTGCTTTGAATAAATCTATAAATAAATAATTATTACTACTTTATAAGTTTGTTTCTTTTTTGTTGTAATAGATTATTATCGTAGTTCTAGGTTGTTTTATTATTGTTATTATTTATGCTTTTATAAATAAATTGTTATTACTTTAATAAATTATATCGTGTCTAAATTTAGTTTTTATGTTCTGAAATCTTTTTATTATTATTATTCTCACTGATTTATCTATCTATCTGTCTGTCTGTCTATATATATATATATATATATATATATATATATATATAAGGGATAGTGTTATCGCTTTAATTCCTTTACCAATGGGATTTCTATTTTGCAATGATCTTAAAAGTTAAAAAAATATATATGTTTATGAACTGATTGTTATCAAGAAAGCTTTGCATTTCTTTGTAAAGCATTTCTGATCTAAAAAAAAGCTTGTATTTATTGCTTATCATTTATGTGATGCTTTGTATTTGTGCTTGTTCACTTATTTCTGTATTCCCTTTCGTTATTTCCTTTTCCCATCTGTCGCTTGAAGCTGTCTGCCATTGGAAAGAAGTTCCCTTTACCTTTACCAATTCAACCCAGTAGTTCTGAAGTTTTCTTCTGTAAGGTCTGTATTGATCATTTTCTTACAATCACATTTTTCAAAATATACTATCATGGTTGTGCAAATTTCATACAACTGGTTTACTAGGAAGATAATTACAATAATCTATAATGAGAAATATTTATCTTAATAGCAATATAATATTCAATAATTTTAACTTAAAATCTAATATTCAATATAAAATGAGCATATTCTGCAACCATTTACTTGAAGACCATGCAAGAAATCTTATGATATCTTTCCTATTATATGAAAAAGAGCAAATATTTCACCAGTTGAGTTTTACGGCAACAATTTACTCTCTCTTTTTCAAGATAAACGGCAACTGATTAAAAGATACTAAAAAGAAAAAGAAAAAATCAATGTTTAAGGGGGTTCTTCCCTTGGTATTCTATCAGAAATCAAGTGATGAATTTTCCGTATGTGATAATCATGGGAATAAATACAGTATATAAGCCCTTAAATATGCTTGATATAGTTAACTTATAGAAAACAACATAAGAAAATTCTTTCTCATAAAATAGGATTTTTTATGAAGAAAACATAAAAAGTTTCCCTATATTATTCAAATTAGTATCTGTCTTTTTCAGGCTCCCTGTGGTGTTATTTTTCATGTCATCCTTAAATAATAAACCTTTCCTTCCCAATGTAATGTACATTATGTAATAGTAAAAAGTATTATACACAAATTGATTAGAGATATGATTAGCATTATAAGAGAAAATGAAATCATTATAAATTATTGGTATTGCAAGTATATCATTTTATTTGCAGGAGCTCAAATTTATTAGTGCAAATGCTGTATCTGCAAAAAAAAAAAAAAAAAAAAAAAAAAAAAATCTTATGTTTTAGTCTTAAGTTTTGGTAATATTTTTATTGCTTGCTTAGTTTTGATGCTGCAATAAATAATAAAATTTAGTCGAACACTGACAGAGGTTATTTCTTCCTTCGTTTTTCAAGCACTTTGTCTTCATTCGGTATAATTTAATGAAATTGTGTTCGGGCTGTTTTGCAATTTTGCTGCTATATGCAACATAATTATTGTAGATTAATTTCTTTCTTTATTGATTTTATTTGTCTGTTTTTTCATTGAATTACATACTATTGAATGCTTTATCGAATACTGGTGTTTTATACTTCCATATGAGAAAATTCCAGAACAGAATTATATGATTTAACAGAATTCTAGAGCCATATTGAGCTAGAGAGAGCGTGCAATAATAATCTGTAACTTTTGATTAATAAATTATTATGTGATCTCAAAGGGAATATATATTAATGGGTATTTTATTGATATTTAATTTAGAATAAAATATAAATTCTTCTTCAAAAGTAGCTCTATTGATTTTTTTAACACTCGATTGATATATTTTTTACTGAAAACACATTCTCTTCTATGAGACAGAATAAACAGCTATTTTTCAATTTATGTTTAACATCTATAATTACTTGTCATATTTTCATATTTTACTTTATTTCTAAATGAAAATGGCTCTCTATATATCAAACAAAAATATTTTTATTTCAGGTGTATGTGGGACCTTTAGGTCACCCTGTTTGGGCATTAGATAATAGAAACAATGTTTATGTTCGCGAAGGAGTTTCTATCAGTATGCCTATTGGTAAGACATGGACCCTTGTTCCTGAATTACAAGCTAAGTCATTATCCATCAGTAGAAATGGTGTTTGGTTGCTCAAGAACTCTGGAAAAATCTTCAGAAGGTTTGGTGTAACAGAGAAAAATCCTTGTGGGGATTATTGGAAACAAATGCCTGGAATCATGGATTATTTATCTGGTAAGATATTTGAAATTTCTTGTTATAAGAATTGTTTGTGTGGCATAATATTAAGATACCGTAGACCCTAAGAAATCTAAATCTCATGAATCAAATATTTTGGATAATAACAAATAAATTATAATTATAAAAATTAATAAACTGTTTAAAAATTTATTTAAAAAATGAAATAAGACAGCATTTACAAATTAGAAATAAAATTAATGTTTATTATTAACTTTAAAAAAACATTGGAAATGTTATTTAAAAAAGAAAATAAACGTATCGATTATTAAAAACAAAATTTAATTTGTTACCTTCTTTGGATGAAGAGAACTAATCTAGATTTGACAATGCTATCTTGCAATTGCACTGCACAGATGTTATACTAATCTAATACTATAATACGAGGAATGGTTGTCAAGTCGAAAATCGCCCCAGAATTAATAAACTCCGGTAAACTTGGGGGTCTGGGGTTTTTGGCCACGAGGAATCGATTGGCGCCGGTTTTGAAGCGCTACGGTCGAGCAGTTCGGAGTTACAGATAGAATATTTTCAAACTTTATTAGTTCGCCATAATGGCTACTTAAATTTTCAAGCGGTAACGTGCTGCCATCTATAGCCAATATGGCGAACTAATAAAGTTTGATGTTTACGCTGTTATAGGTTTATAATATGTTTCTTATGTATGTGTATATGTTTGGTTTTTCTAAATAAATTTGTCAAAAATATTGAACTTCAACACACTTCAATCTTTACCTTTACTTTACCTTTGTATAGAATAGTTCCCTTTCCAAACTCTAACTTTGTTTAGAATAATTTACAATGGTGCACTTTAACCGGTTATCTTTTCACCAATGGTTTCACAAATTTTCTTATGGCATGTATTGTTTTGATAAATCACAATTGAAAATTTAAATCTTCGAGTTAGCTTCGATACCTGTTTTCTCCGAGCGGAGCTCGGTCCCCCGCTGGTTTGTATAATAGCATATCACCAGTTCATGTGCATTATCTGCATCTACATTTGATACAAGAATCTGTTGAGATGTCAAATTATTTTAATTCTTGATCAGGGAAATGATATAATATAGGAACAGTAATGTTACACTTCAACAAGGATTAATATGTGCACATGAAATTCATTTCAATGCAATCAACACTTTGAGACAACTTAACAATGACAGGCTTTCATCATTCAGATGAGTGCAATAAACATTTGTACAAATTAGATTACAGATAAAACCAACCCCATCATTTTAAATCCAGTTAACTGTTTTTAATATGTGTTATCAGAGTAACTAACTGTAAATCCTTCTAGCTAAAGATTTACAACTTTCAACTTATTTACTTAAAGGCCTTATCATACAACGAAATATTGTCTAGAATTTCAGTCAGCAATTTTCCATTTCTACCCTAAGAATTGGTCAAGCAAGTTTTTCGTAATCAACAACTTTTTCTAACCAGCTTGAAAATGACGACAGTGACGGAATATTGTCCGCAAACGAAATTCAACCAATCATGTGAAATTTTGATGTGACATCACTTTTGTTGTTGTTTGCTGATGAAAAGTGTAGACGATATTTTGCTTTAAGACTCCATTATATTGAAGGGATTGTTGCTAGTTCCTTTTATGCTCTTCCATTGATTATAAAAAGAGTTGCTGTTCCTGTATTTGGCATATCTTGAGTATTTCTCTGAATATCTAAGAATAATCAATTCATTCAAAGTTCTCATTAACATTATTTCTGCATGGTTCTCTGCCTCAATTAAAATATATAGATAATTTTCATTAGTTATTATCCTTTTGAATGGTTTTCATTAAGTCTGCTTATTCTGTGCTGATCTGGGGGCGCGGTGGCTTAATGGTAAGGTCTCGGCTTCGGAGTCGGAGAGTTTCAGGTTCGAGACTCGATTCCACCGAAGAACCGTCATGTAAAGGAGGTCTCTTGCACGTTAAATCTGTCAGGCCAAACGTCCTTCCGCTGGAGTGAAGAAGGGCGTACCACCTGAGGTGTCGTCCTCGTCATCTGACTGTTGTTCAAAATGCGAGATCTGTCCCAAAATAGCCCTAGTCTTGTTTTACAATGGGATATTAAAATAACTAAACTAAATTAAACTCTCTGCTGGTCTGTACAATCCGTGCTGACAAGAGGTTACATTACATCTTGAAAGATAGGAAAAGATTCAGAATACTATACTAATTTATTTTTTTATCTGTAAAAATAAATAAATGGAATATCAAACAATAGAAAAATTTATCGTCTTGTCTTTGAATAGATTATGTTTTAAAAGTTATTAATCAGGCCTGTTTGAAACTGAAAGGCAAAATTTTAATATAAATACTCATATTTTTTTATAGTTACTGAAGATGATGATCTTTGGGGTCTTAAAGATGATGGCATGTATCAGCATTCATCTTTTGTTCTGAATTTTGCTTCGAAAAAGAAGGCAAAGGAACCACCAGTTCGTAGCATTTCTGAAGAAGATTGGGAAGATATAATGGTTGACTCATCTGATAATGAATTCTAATTAGTATTCTTATGTTAACAAATTTTAGTCTGATTGTTAATTTAAGGCAATCAAATTCAATTAATAGTTATTTGAAAATTCGGAACATTGTAATAATCTGAAATATTTTGAGATTATCAAGAGTATGTACTTAAGAATTTGTTCTTTAATTTGCTTCTGATTAATTTAATAGATTTTGCAGTGTTAAATCTAATCTTGAAAAAAAAATTTAAAACATGCATTTTAATGTTTAAAATGGCTGAAATTATTTTTTATAATGTTAAAATTAAGAGTGCCATATTTGTACAAAATATTCGTAAGTTATTATTGTGTAGATTAAGCATTGAAAATTTATATTATATGCAAGCAAATAGAAGAAAATTATGATTTTATTATTTTTGACTTATATGAAAATAAAATCTTAGATTCTATCTAGCAATCATGGTAAGCATATGTTGTAATTTGCCATTATTAAACATTTTATTAATGGCAAAATTAAAAATTATTTTGAGACACTTATTTAAGGTTTATTTTTAAACATTTTTTAAAATGAAAAGTTATCCTGAAATCATTGTTTCTGTAACGGTAAGCTTTTATATTCGCACTTTACTAATTTTTTTCATCTTCATTTTTTTCCTACTTAATACTCATATAAATTTCCATACATAATAAATTTGTTTGCTTACAAGTTTTTCATTTTTTTCAGAAATATAATTAAAGGGAGTATAGAGATAAAGACAAATAATTCAATGCCTTATAAGAACAAAATTTTTTTATGACTATCATGGCATCCTGATTTGCCTTGCTTCATTAACAAATCATTACTTTCCCTTAATACTGTATGTATTCTACTTTTGATACACACTTTAGTAGAATAACTTTACAAAAGTAATTTGTGTGATGATTTATCTTTCTTTTAATGTATATATTTTCTGGGGGGGAGGAATAGGCAAAGGTTGAACTTTGCTTTAATATGTTTGTGATGTTATTTTTGTTTAGAATAAAAGAAAGTTTATTATGATTTATTAGTTTTAATATAAAAATATAATCAAGCATTGAAATGAAATCTAGAAAGGGCATAGAAAATCCAGATTGCCATAATTAATTTGTTAATTCTAACATTCTTATTATACTAAAAATATAAATTCTTACAGAATAAATATAGTTATTTTTTATTTAAAAATTATAAAAATGGAATGAAAAGTACTATTTCTGTTATATATTGTATAATTAAATATTAAAAGAGGAAAGTGAGGCTGCATATTCCATAAAAAGTTCATACAACATTATCAATGTACTTCATAATTATTTTTGAATGTGTACTGGTTGTAAAAAACTGAGATTTTTCTTTTAATTAGCTATTTTAACCATGATGTACATATGTGATGTATAAAGTATTGTTGCAAATATGTTCTAATTATAAATATCAATACAATTTTGTTATGGTGATTTTACCAAAATTTTCAATTTTTAATCCTTTGATTTGAAGCAATTTTTAGAAATAATTTGATAAAATTGTTGAGATATAATGTTGTAAAAAAGGAAAGTTCAGTATTTGTGAAAGAAGATGGTGTTTTGTTATCTTTCATATATCTCACAAAAAAAGTTTTTTAAACAACATGTGGAATTTTATATATATTTTCCTTGAGATAGCAGTCACTTTTTATATAATAATAATTCTTAAAAACATTTTTGCAGAATTAAGTCTATTTACTTATTTTTTTATGTGTAATGTGAATAACATATAAATCATGTTATTGCTAAAAAGTCATTATTTTTCATATATATCAATATCTGTACTCTAATTTATTAAAAATATATTCTTTATCCAAGAAAACTATTCGATCTAGGAGGGTTTTTTTTTAGAATAGTAGTTTTATATCTTTTGTTTCATGAGGGTTTATTTTACATTACTTTTAAATATTAGTCATGATTTGTTGTTGTTGTTTTAAGATAAATGTCAAATTCTGATGTATGTGATATTGAATTTATATATTTTTCATAAACATGATTCATTTTCATGTTTATAAATTTGTTGCCATAAATATTAGTTTTGTTGCATTATTGGTTAATTTTTATTAGAGGTACAATTGTATGATTACATTTTTTATATTTTGATAAGGAAATTAGAGACTGTTCGATTTAACATTTTACCATGAACATGGTGCTGATGCTCAATTTTGTAAGTCAAATTTTGAAATAATATAGGCAAAATAAAATATTATGAGCAATTTCATGAGCTACTAAGAGTAGATATTTTGTTTGTCATTTATTATAATTGAGCCATCTTGTAATTTTGCAATTGAATGCTAATTAAACCAAAACAATTGATGCAATTTATATCTTTATCAATAGTTAGTTTTGTGGAATAGAAGGCTAATTTTTAAAATTTTCCCTTTGTGCTGAAAAAAAGAATAATTATTTTTGTATTAATCAATTATAAATAATTGTTATGAATTTTATTTTTGGAAAGTGCAATGTTAAAAGAATGAGTGAAATATTAAAGTAATGAAATGAAACAAATTTCACTTTGACATTATTTTGCTCCAAAATTACATTAAAAGTTTCTAATGGAGTCAATTAATATGAACGTTCAATATGTAGTCTAACTAAACATGTGGTACAAGTACCTGCATAACGTGCTATATTTATACTTTGCATAAACTATTTGTGCTGTAAAAAACAGTACAATTGCTCATTATTCTGATTATTATCATGGAAGAAAGAAAGACTGTATATTTTTATATCAAAATATTTTTGAAATGTTCACATTAATAGTTCTATATTAAATATGTGGAAGGGAAAAATGCAGTGGGAAGCTCTTAATATTGCATCAAATTTTATACTCTGTTCTTCTCATTTTAAAAGATTTTCCCTATATTCTAATTATATATTTTAGCTAATTTTTTTAAAAAAAATTAGACTTATTTAATAAATAATTTAGTGGATATATGATTATTGTATTAAGTATTCAAAAGGTGCGAGTTTTGATTATAGTAATTCAGATGACGATAAGTTAATTTATGAAGAAACAAAAATGTTAATGAAGAACATTAATAAATAAATTAGGTAGAGTTTTAAAAAAAAGGAAAAAATAGTCAACCCCACTCAAAATTTATCTAAATATATCAGCTAGTATTATTTATTGAAGAAACAAAAAATATGTATTTATTGCAATTGGTTTTTATTTAAAAAGTTTGTTTTTATGCTATAAGCAATATTTACCCAATAGAATCTGGGTTTAAACTGAAGAAAGAATTTTTTGTGTATTACATGAAAATGAGTTGAACCCCTAATGAAATTTATTCTCATAAAAGTCTGAAAATCATCTTGTTTTAGAGCATTACTGCCTGACAATTATCTAACTATGCTTTTAAAAAAATTACTTTAATGATGCATTAGTAATTGATTACTTAACTGATGAATATGCAGGAAATATTTTGAATGAGAATTATAGAAAATAGTAAATTATATAATTACATCATATAAAAACATTTATTGTGGTTCGAGATGCTGAGTTATTATTGTTAATTTTTATGAAATGCTATATATTTTTATTATATCAAAGTTGCATAATGCATGTAATGTATAAACAAATTGCATTTGATTTTTGTGCTATGTTATTTTTGTATGAATGTTAAAATTGTTTAATTTATTTATAAATAAATTTCTTATAAAAAATGCTCATCCTAATATGTGTATTTAATATTTCCTCTTTACATTCAGTCATGTGAATAATATATGTTGATGTCCATTTTAATAGCATAAATGATAACAAAAACATTTTAAGTAGATGTTTATAAATTTGATTAAAAAATTTATTATCTGTAAATTATAGTGCTTATCCAAACAAAGTATTGCTTGAATTTTTAGTTACTGTAAATGACTATACACACATTGTCACTCATCTGTTAAAAGTACTGAATTTATTTATATGCATATAAGTGAATAATAAAATTAATTTTCAATTGTTATTTTTTAAAAGCTGTAAAATTATTATAATTTTACATTAAATGATACTGCAAATGGCTATGACTGTAGTTACTGTAAATGACTTTTCACACATTGTCACTCATCTATTAAAAATACTGAATTTATTTGTATGCATATAAGTGAATAATAAAATTAATTTTCAATTGTTATTTTTTTAAAGCTATAAAATTATTATAGTCAATGTTAAAACAACAATGAATCATTGATTGTATACTTTTTAAAAATGGCTGCTGCCCCCATACTCTAAGAAAATAGGTAGGGGGAGGGCAAAATCAAATTTACAAAAAAAAAAAAAAAAAAAAAAAAAAAATGAAAAATTGTTAATTAAAAATATAATTTTTGATAGTTTAATGATATTTTGTCCCCATGCCATTTTAGCCCTTACAGAATATGTTGGCATAATTATCTTGTGTGGTACATTGTATGCTGTGTTTTTGCCAAATTTATGAAAAAGTTGATTAAAAAAGGCTCTTGATTTTTAGATTTGTATTCTTTTTTGTTAATTATATACCCTCTCCTTTCCTGAAAATATAAGATTAAATTTACCCTGTCTTTAAAAATTATCATTAAGTTGTGTCAGTATATTAATAAGTTAAAGTTATATACTGCAAATTTTTATAAATGCAAAAATTTGAGCTAAAATGCAAAAGTGAGGCAATTTTATAAAATTAGAATCTGATCCATATAGATAGGCTGCATTCTATTAATTCTCAAAATTTCATAACTGATTGACATAAATTAAAAAACAAATTGGAATAGAAAATTTCATACACCCTCACAATGTAATTTAGAAATTTTAAAAAACTCAGATCTAAATATGTAATATCATTAGAAATTTTATTTCCTTGTGTTTGGATAATTCCGATCCTTAATGTTGAAAGAAAATATTAGCAGTAACCATCAATTAGTTGAAATGAGAATATAATGAATCAGCAAAAATATAAGATAACAATTGCACACCTCTGTTCATTGACCTTTGCTGTTTATTCATTTTTAGATTTATATGTACGCTGATAAATCAGTCAATGAAAGCCTTAAAACAAAAACTGTGTGCATCTAAATGTAGAAGCTATACTTTAGCATTTGATTTTGTCACATATAAAAACATCTGAATAATTTTAACTCATTGCTGTACTACAGACAGATGTAGATGATTATATGTGGCGAAGGTGTTGGCGGAATTGTGCCAATGTATAGGTTGAATTTCACCAAGGATAGAATCGACAATGTTTGGGTTTGAAGTCCAGTAACTTATCCATTCGACAAAAGCATACGCTGATGTCTAGCGGCTGTCTTACTGGCTTATTAATATCTCACCACATATATGTATACAGACGTTACCTATAATATGTATCTTTTAAACATCTAAATATCTGCATTTACAATTTAAATGCAATAAGTACAACAAACACATGTTATGAGCAATAATGATATTTTATTAAATTCTGTATTTTAACAAAAGTTTTAATAACAATATTTTTTACAATGATGTAATATTTTATGACAAACCAACTAAATTAATTTGCATTTTATTAAATTTTATTTATAATAAAATACGTTATACTTTTGGAAATCAAATACAGCTCCTAATTCATATATAATTAATCTCGTTTATAACCTTCACTTATATTTCTTTAATATACATCAAATGGGATTTGCAATTCTAAATACTGGGTATTTTTATCTTTCCTTTCATAACACGTTTCAGTAGCGCCTGGGCCATAATATAGTTTCTTCGCCCTTAATGTAATTAGGTATTTTAAACTTTTTCTCTTTGATCTGATTTAAAAAATGGTGTTGAAGCATTATGCTTTTGCACCAGAGGACTTGAAACATCGATATCCCTTTTGCCCCCTCACCTCGTCATGTGACATTCTTCTGTTTAATAATTAGCTCATTGTTAAATAGCTGCTAGACTGGTTCCAAAGTATCCGTTGCCCTGCATTATGCCCCCTCCCCAGTATATACAGTATATTTTTATCGTATTGGTAGACGTAATTAATCCTCAATAGAATCAAAGTATACAAGTCTTTTTTCGATGTAATGTATATGTTAAGGCCAAAGCCCGAAGTTCGGCCAATTGGCTGACCATTTTACACATAGGCCGGGCGTGGGGCCAATGTCCGATGTACTGGAAATGAATAGTGTATATGCGACTTTGGCCAGCCACTGCCCGGAATTCCCTGGCCAATGCTCAATGGGCTGAAGCTGTTCGCTGCAGATGTAAAAGCAAGCAAACTGCTGTGCAATTCGAAATGTCATAAAAGTTATCTTGTTGTAACAAGGGATGATGCTGATAATTTTCTGTAATAAGCAAATTCAGTATATAATATGATTATCTATTTGTTTTCTCCAACTGCGTGGAAATTTTCACAAGAGACCAGGAGGTGTCTGGTACTGTGAGACCCTTGCTCACTAAAACTTCTCCCTTCAGACTACAGCCCACCTAGGGTCACCGTACCTCCTTGGCCATTGCTCAAAAGGACTATCCTAGGTGCCTAAGAGTGGCGAATTCGTCGGAAAACTCCTCTGTGGCAGCTACAATGTGATTATCATTAGCATTACGGTATACAAACACCCAAAATTTGCTCATGACCTTTTTCTTCTGACTGTGGCCGATCGCCCCATGCCATTTCGCGAACCCCGAAATCAAGGAAAGATTGAGTATTGGCCGGTCATTGTGAGGCGATATTGGCTGTTTCTGTTTCGCGATTTGGCCAGCCAATTTGGGAACTGGCCGAACTTCGGGCTTTGGCCATAACATATATTTAGAATCTAATAGAGGATAAAAAGAAATTGCATGGAGTTAAAAATCATAGATGAAATCTTTTTAGTAGACATTAGATAGTGAAATTGAAAGTTGGAGAAATGGGAAAATTCAAAGTAGAAATCAATGGAATTTATAGTACTTTTAGAGGCATATAACTGCTTTCAGAACACTTAGAGTTATATGCCACATACGAAATTTTCAGACAAAGAAACCGTTTAGAATACGAAATGTAAATTTTTGTTTTATTTGTTTATTTACTATTGGTTTATGTTAGCAAAAGCAGCTGTTACTATAAAGACAATAATATATATTTTTTAAATTTTTTTACACCTTAGAAAATATAAACTTTTATTCAATTGCAGATGAAAATTTTCAGATTTATGATTAACGGTCGGTGCTTTATGCCGCAAAGCTAGCTGCACATCTCTGGATATTGTATGAAGATAATTTATAATAAAGTGGTTCAGAAATTTTCATTGATTTTGCACGTAACTGAAAATGAGAAATTTTCATCATACTACAGTTGCAAGTTCGAAGTTCTATTTCACCATCTACAGTGATTTCAATACTTTTATTTATACTTTCTCGTATACATAGTATAGAAAGTATAGTAATCGACAAAAAATTCAAACTCGAGGTTTTGACGAATACTCAAGTTTAAAATCCTCAAATCTCCGAGTGTGAAAAATACATTCTTGGTAAAAATTTATCATTCTGTGACAAAAATAACTCAAAAACGCCTTGAGCTAGACCGTTGAGATTTAGTATACAGTCATTATACAAAATTTGTAGATTTCTATTAAATTTTGAGTAAAATCAGTTGCGATGAAGACCATGTGCTCAATTTTTCGAAAATTAGCACTATAATTGAAAAACGTTAGAGCTAGACAGATAAAATTCGGTTCATAAACATCTATTAAGCAGACACCTGTAAAATTTCCAGCTCAATCTAATTAAGGTTGAAGTCTGTCGGTCTGTGCTTTCAAAAACGTGTAAACGATATCATTCAAAAACGCAATGATACAAATGTATAAAATTTGGTTTAAGACTTACTGACTACAAAAGCAATTTTGTGTTATTTTTATGTTTCAATCGATAGAGAAAAACATACATAGAACACACATTTTTGAATGCTATTAATACATGCCCCAGATAAATCGCCGAATATCTTTCCAAGAATGACACGATAAATTCAGTAAGAATGCTAAATTCACTCCAAAGATGAATTTTTCTTAATTATTTCACGCCAATGCCATGTAAGGTTTTTCCTGGCACAAGTTTTTTAGAGATTATGCCAGAAAGTTTTGTAGAGACCATTACCGTTATAGTTCTACCTACATATTTCTCCATTTAGACAATGAGAATCTCTGCTATAAGGTAGAAATATTCGAATGATAAACAAGTTTATTTCTATTGCACTTTTGAATTTAACAAATGTTTCTTATCGCACTTGGCAATGGAGAAACCAGCTGTGACGTAGACAGCAATTTAAGCCAATAGGGTGCGTCTCTTGATTTTTTCAGTGGCGCCATCTACACCCAAGAGTATGACTTTGTTACTCAGGCGTCACAACCCTTTTTACGGGGCGAGTTTCATTCATACATTTTTATTCATTCAACCACAAATCGTAATTTAGACCTGAATCAAAGAACTTTCATCTTTAGACCAGTGCCTCCAGTCGTATTATTCTCGACACGGAGGACTTTGTGATCGCGACAGATTTATAAGTGCATCAGTCACCACCACACAAAGGGAATCTTCGGCTGGCGGATTCGAACTTAACGAACACGAGTCCAGCGTTCTACCAACCAGACTATCTTGGCCTTGAATTTAACAAAGGAGATATATTGCCTGGCACGATATTTTTATAAAAGTCCACCTCGGCCGTCTATGTTGATCGTTTTAACATAAGGGCTCCATGAGATGTTTTATAAGAAGATAAATCTCAAAACTTGTTAACTCATCTGCTACTTCTTATTTGTGCAAAGATATAGTTTCAACAGTTGATGTTATAAAATCAGTGGGAAATGGTTATGTGATTAGCATGAGTCCAGAGCCTGATTAAGGTAGGGGCATACGGGGCAGTTTTCCGGGCCTTACAAGAGAGTGGCCCCCAAATCGAATAGAAAGTTAATTTTATTATTACAGCACTATAAAAATAATTATCCGTTTGTTACCAATACCTTAATTAGCGAAATAAAAATGAATCGCGTGATTTTAATACAATATAATATTAATATTGAAAAATCCTTTCCAAAATGGATTGTTTTTTTTTTCTATGTTAATTTAAAATAAAATTTTCAAGGCAACTTTGGTTTTCCTGTTATAAATATGAGATTCCGTTAGTGGCAATATTTGATAGATAATTATGCTAATATCTCCAAACGGAAGAAAAATTAATTCTTCTTTTCTTATGCGAACTCGCCAAATATGCCGATCTGCACAATTTCCATAGTAATATTTCTATACAATATTTGGAAAATGAGGTTGATTGTTTATCGAGAAAATCACATTTTTAGGCAATTCAAAACGACTACGATTTGGCGAGCATTTTAACAATTGGCGAACGTTTTGCAAATCTGGCGACGAGGCCATTCCGTAAACTTAAGTCTAACAAATGATTGCTACTAGCGGAGGAATAGATTAATATACTATAAAGGTATATATTTCCTAAGATAGTAATCATAAAATGCGCCTATAACTATTAAGAATTACTTCTTAATCATCCGAGAAGACTATTTTTCATTGACTGGTAAAGGGTTCACACAGAATAGCCTAAATAGCACACAAATATTGTACAATATCAATATTTGCAATATTGTTTAATATTATATAATATCGTACAATATTGTGCAATATAGTGCAATAATAGAATTATTCTTTTTATACAGTAAAAAATAAGCAATTATTTAAACGCATCTCTGAAAGATAAACATTTAGGCTATGAAAAATGTTCCAGTAATATATATATATTATATGATTTTTTTCATTTTAAAATTTGAGCCTTTGAAAGATTTCTCAAGTATAATGCTATAAACAGTTTCCTATACTGAATTTCTTCTTCAACATATCAACATAAAATTCACTTCATACTTCTTTATAAAATTTTAAAATCTCATTTTTATTAGCAGCAATTTCTCGCCACAGATGCTTAAAAATCGCCAAAATCACCACCGCCAAAATCACCTCCTCCAAAATCACCTCCGAAGTCTGCATCGTAATCAGCTCCATCAAACATACCACCTCCAGCATCTTCCATTGGGAGGTATTCTACAGGTTCTTCCATTGGAAGATACTCTACAGGCTCTTCAACTGGTAGATATTCTACCGGTTCTGCCACTGGTGCATAGTCTGTAACATCTTCGACTGGAATATATTCCTCTGCCATTACGGGCAGTGCTGCTTCTGGAACATTTTGCTCAAGAGTATTTTGTTCAATAGCTGTTTGTTCCACAGATGTGTTAGTGGTATTCTGAACATTATTGTTCATCGTTATAGTATCATTATCATAATAGTTATTGATGTGAATATTAGTATCTTGAACGTTAGGGCCATGGCCCCATCCTCCACCTGTTCCCCATCCTCCCATGCCGTAATGATGATGGTGTGATCCCCAGGCGGTACCTAGTGCACCACCTAGGAGCATCCCCATTGCAAAATCACCTCCTCCTCCACCGGCGATATAGCCCGGGCGATCTTGTTGGACAACTACTGTTGTTGGCCCACCACCTCCAGCTGCATATGGTTGAGGATAAGGACTAACCGAATTGTTGGCATGGTAAGGTGGCGGTCTGTAACTCGATTGCTGTGGATACTGGCCTGGTAATCCTGTAAGAAGAGTTTTTTAAATAAATAAGTGCAATGAGATACAAAGCACTGAAAAAGCAACATGATTCATTTGATGTAAAATACTTTTTTGATGATATTCTTTAGAAATGTGTTGGATAGAAAAGAATCTTTTAGAAATATTTATTGGAAAAATTTGCGTCATCTGTGCAATTAAGACAGATGATTGGACTAATGCCAAAGTGGAACACATATTTAAACTTGAATATTTTTAAACAAACATATTTTTTGAATTTTAAATTCACATCAATACACAGCTTATGAACTCAAGCATGGTATTTTATGTACTGTGATTTTTTCCTACTTTGTTTCACCGTATCCCTAGAAACAAATATGTTACTATATTGTATGGCATTGATCAATATTCGCAATATTTTTTAATATTGTTGAATATTGCTTAATATCACATAATATCGCAGAATATTGTACAACATAGTGAGTCAGACAGTGTTTCCTGGGATAGAAATACTCTGGTCTTAACTTTTTAAAATCTTTCTTGTTTTATTTAATGCTTTTAAAGTCCAATTATGTTACATATACTTTTTTTTCGTTCCATTTGTTCTATTTCAAGTTTAAGAAGCCTGCCGTTGGTTTTTACTATTTTTGCGCTGTGCCCTTGAATCAAAAAGTAGCACGATATAAGTTATACAATAAGTGTAACTGTTTCTAATACATTCTGAGCTATTTCTGCACAGTAATGTATAGCATTCACATGGCTTTATCTTCAAAATATTTAAATAAAATTATTATAGTATATTACAACTAAACAAGTGTCTTCTATACATAGTATAAAATGAAGTCTTCTGAAAGCGACCGCTTGCTTATTTGAGCCACAAAAATTTGAGAAATTGTTAACGGCGATCGAAGATATTTATACCATTTTTGTAGAACATTTATTGGGGAAGGGTTTAGTACATTAAAGTCACATTAAAATAAAAATGTGAGTTTTATAATTGCGATTTTGATTATTCTGCGCATGCACAAAAACCTCAAACTACATATGTGCAAATAGCAAGAGCTGTGATATGCGTAGGCGATACGTTTTTTATTTACGTCTGACTTCAATCAGCGATTCAAATCTCATTTTGCTCAAAAGAAGTAAATTCAACCTTGGCCGCAACACATTAAAAGCTAAAAAGCTTCTTTCTGTAAAAAATTGCCTCGCAGCTATTTTTGATAATTTCTAAATATATTTTACGTTTGTTTGATGTTGCGTGACATGTCCGTGTCATATCGGGTGGAGGTAGACTTAAGTTTGAAGCTAATTTTTCTTCTTGGATACTATACAATGAGCAACACAGTGAGGGTGATGCCAGTTAAATTAAAGAAATATATTTTGTTATGCATTTTAAAACAAAGGAAGCACTCTCTTTATATATATAATATATATATCTAATACTATAATACGAGGAATGGTTGCCAAGTCGAAAATTGCCCCAGAATTAATAAACTCCGGTAAACTTGGGGGTCTGGGGGTTTTGGCCACGAGGAATCGATTGGAGCCGGTTTTGAAGAGCTACGGTCGAGCAGTTCGGAATTACAGATAGGATATTTTCAAACTTTATTAGTTCGCCATAATGGCTACTTAAATTTTCAAGCGGTAACGTGCTGCCATCTATAGCCAATATGGCGAACTAATAAAGTTTTATGTTTATGCTGTTATAGGTTTATAATATGTTTCTTATGTATGTATATATGTTTGGTTTTTCTAAATAAATTTGTCAAAAATATTGAACTTCAACACAATTCAATCTTTACCTTTACTTTACCTTTGTATAGAATAGTTCCCTTTCCAAACTCTAACTTTGTTTAGAATAGTTTACAATGGTGCACTTTAACCGGTTATCTTTTCACCAATGGTTTCACAAATTTTCTTATGGCATGTATTGTTTTGATAAATCACAATTGAAAATTTAAATCTTCGAGTTAGCTTCGATACCTGTTTTCTCCGAGCGGAGCTCGGTCACCCGCTGGTATATATAACTAAGCGACTTCATTCCTGCTCGCTTGCCCTCGCCAACCCCGATGTTGTTCGCTGCTACCCAGAAGGGACAATTTGTTGTACAATATTAAGCGATATTATATGATACTAAACAATATTGCGAATATCGATCAATGTCATACAATATTGTCTCATATTTATGAGCTACGGAGGTGTACCGAATGCTTATCAGTTCTAGTTTTTAAGCTAGTTAGACCCCTGCTCTGGTCGTACAACGTTAGAAGTTTAATCTTTCCACGTAGACAACATACTTTTAATTATCGATTTACTTTCAATTCAATATTCAAAGTCTCATAATGAGAGCATTCTTTAATCATATCTCCAATATCTAAATATTGATCCATTTTTCCATAGTTTGTCGCCAACGTAATAAATTTACGATCAACTATCCTGTTTTCAATGGATCGCTAGTCGCTCGCCATATCATTGTTTTTTTTTATCTCATATATCTGGAGGTTCCCATACCATTTAAAAAAACAATGCTGGGTTAACATGTGTATTGCTTGGGTATTCAGAGGATTATTAGCCGAAAGGCGAAAAATTTCTGTTAGTTTAAAAAGGTAAACGAACGAGAAAACTATTCGTTAGTGTTGCCACAATCAGTGTGTCTAAATGTGTAATTAACATATATTATTCTTTTAAATTCCTTTATTCTCAATTAATTCTTTACTTTTCCTTTTTCTGTTACAATTTCAATGTCAAATGGAATATAAATACTTCATTCGAAGTAATAATAATTTTGATTAAATATTTCAAACAATATTGGCAAAATAAATCTCGCACACCGTGAATCAGGTAACTCCCTATCTACCAATCATAAAGCGAATAAGACTCAACGTTTACATGGTAACTAAACCGCAGTTTTGCGTCAGATTTTAATGCAGTCGATTGATTAAAAAAAGATATCCGAAATGAGTAAACGATTTTCTTCGTTTTATTATGCACAAACCACAAACGAAGGACTTTAAAAATAAAAATCTGAGCACTCATAATCAAGGCCAACAATTTTGTGCTGATAAAATAGAGGATGGTGAAGAAGAAAGCGAGATAAAACCTTTATGTAAGAAATATATGAGAAAAATTCAGGGACACTATTTCCGCTGGTACACTGCGTAAAAAAAGTAGAAGTGCACTAGATTTTTAAAAAAAATAAGGATTTGTATATGAATTATTTTTTAGATCATTCATCAAAAAATATTAGTATCATTACCATGATACTCAAAGATACAGCATAAATGATAAAAATAGTTTCTTTCATTTGAAGCCAGGTAAAAAAAAAAGAAGAAGGACAGTTATAAAGAGAGCAAAATATAAGCAGTGTTAATAAAGAATATTCTTTTCATAAGCTTTTATGACTTCCAATATTTTGTTTGGAAGTGAATCATACAAAGATAGGGTTTCTGTTTGATAAAAATTATCCCAAGAGGTACTTAATGTCAGTCGTAGCTCAGAGAGCTATTCAAACTGCTTTCCACCAATGTATACTCGACGAACAAGCATTGCCCAAACATTTTCTACTCTGTTCAGTGTGGGTCTATAGGCTGGCCATTGTAAAATCTACACATTTTTTGTAATGAACCAATTTTTAATTCCATTGGCAGTGTGAACTGATTCACCATCTTGTTTATCATCTCCACTGTTCTCCTACTATCCGGCGTCCTGCCATAGGGGTGGCGTGTCTTCCCCTTGATCTGGGCATCCCGGGTTCGAGTCCCGGTTTGGGCATGGTTGTTATGCTGTGTTGGACCGGGGTGGCCTGGTGGTAAGGTCTCGGCTTCGGGACCGGAGGGTTTCAGGTTCGAGATCCAATTTCACCGAAGAACCGTCGTGTAAGATGATCCTTGCACGTTAAATCTGTCAGGCCAAACGTCCTTTCGCTGGTGTGGTGTGGAGAGGGGGATGCCAGATCAGGTGTCGTCCACGTCATCTGACCGCGGTTCAAAATGATGAGGTTCGTCCCAAAATAGCCCTAGTGGGGCGTTAATATAACTAAACTAAACTAAACTCCTTCTAATTCGTAGAAATAAGGAAGTAGCTCAGAATTCAGAGCATTAATGTAGTCTGCATGTTTCTGCCTAGCGTAGAGAAAGACCAAATTTTTTCTTCCTACATAACCAACTGCTAACCAGACCATCAAATTTCCTCCTCCATCTGTCCAGCTCAATGATATTATTCTGCATTCTTCAGACAATGCCAATAGTATTGATAACCGTCTGGAGCATCTCAGTTCAACTTTTTTCGTCAGAACATATCACAAAAGTCCATTCTGTGGTCTATGGCATGTATTCCTTAGCCCAAGAGACATTATTATTTATATGTGTTTGTTTCCACTTTGAATGATGCCTCCGTTTTCTTTAGAACTAATCTTTTGGACTTTCCGATACAGTTGTATACTTTTTGCATCCAAAAGTACACATGAATAAGTCCTCTTTGAATTCGAGCTTTTGCAACACTTCCAGTACTCTTTTTTTTTTAAGCACACGAGCAAGCTTCCTTTCAATACGAGGTGTTAAATTTTTAGACTTACAGTCTTCTTTCTTATTTCGATTCAATTTGAATTTTTAATAAATTTAGAAATTGTAATGGGTACACGAGGGATCTCTCTAATACCTTTACCTTTTTTTTTCAGAAAAATAACAACACGATCCCGTTGAAAAACTTTTAAGGGTATACCTCTAGGCATTCTGGAATTAAAGCATAAGTGAAACTTAAAAAAATATATGTTTTTTTTTCTGAAGAAAAACAATTTTTAAAAAGCATATACTTGCTCTTCTACTTGTGCACATTAAAACATATAAAAAATATAATAGGTGTCTCTATTTTTTTTTTTTTTTTTTTTTTTGCATTGTCAATCATATATTCTTATCTTTCTAATTATAAATAACAGTATCTATTTTATTTTTATATAAAGAATAATAAAATATTGTTAAGCAAAACCTACATAAAAATCTGTTAGGCAGGATTAAAATATAAAAATGTGACGGAATGAACATTATTATGATGTGTGCAGGAAGCAACATGACTTATGTTTTCAGGAACATTTCTTTAATAACTGCATTCACACACTAAACAAACACAGAAACAAGACAACACAAGACATTCAAGAACGCATCTTTTCAGTACAGTAACACATCTCATTCTGATTACACTCGCAATGCATTCTAGGAGGGCATATGGGATAGGCATGGCCATCTAGTATCCAAAAGAGAAGATAAGAGTCATGCAACTATTATAAAAAGAAATTTATAAAAAACGACTGTCCTTCTACTTTTTGTACGCAGTGTAAATACAATTTTAAATAACATTTCATACACAGTGCATACAATTCTTTTTCTTACCTGCTGCCTGGGGTCGGTATTGGGGTATCTGTTGATGATTTGGTGTGTACCGAGGTGGTGGTTGCTGGGGCTGATATTGAGGTGCTGATTGGCCGGGATTGTACTGTGGGTTTGATTGTCCAGGAGGATATGGTGCCTGTTCTTGGTTCGAATTTGGAGGAGCAGATGGAGCTGGCATTTGGGGTGGTGGTGGAATTTGAGGTGGAGCAGGTGGTGGTGGCAACTGAAATACAGCTCATCTTACTACATGTGGATATAACAAGCATTACAAAATGTGGGAATTATTGTTATTTTTAGATATTTTTAAAAGTTTGGTTGGCTATTAATTTTGATGTTAAGTGGTAGTTTAGGTATTTATTAATGTTATTGTTTGATATAATTAGAATTTTAGAATTTTGATTAATAGTTTTTCGGCAATATATTTTTGGACACAAAATGCGATAATTTGAAATAGTAGTTATCTTCCCCACTGTTTTAGA
>JAPMOQ010014534.1:176309-213902 GCA_026543055.1 Argiope trifasciata
TGTGTGTGTGTGTGTGTGTGTGTGTGTGTGTGTGTGTGTGTGTGTGTTTGTGTGTGTGTGTGTGTGTGTGTCTATATATATATAATGATTAAACTTATAGTAAATTGTTAAATTTAAAAGCAAAAACAATGTTGAAGTTAATTTTTAAGTTGAAGAAATAGATGAAGAATAAGATTAAGAAATAATATATATTTAAAAACTATATTCTACAAAAGAGAGTATTAGATTTAAATGTTTAAAATATTGCATAGAACAAAGCAGGAATGTATAAAATGATTAGGATATGCTGCATAGAAAACCAGAAAAAAAAATCCTAAAATAATTTCAACAAAAAAAAAAAACATAAATTCATTGATTATTTATTTTTAACTATACCAATACATATATTCTAAGGACAATGTCATGTTTCATTTAAAAAAAGAAATAAATATACAATATATCTCTGCTTTATATTTTTTATGATATAAGAATAATGGTGAAAAATCAGTAAGCAATGCAAACAGCAATATAGCTTTTCTATTTATTTAAAAAAAAAAAAAAAAAAATTCGAAAATTTGAAGGGGCCAAATAAAGATATGAATGAAAATTTGGGGAAAAACAATATTCTGCTGTTAAGAAGAGCATGAATATCCTCCTTCACTTTGAAACAAGGCACTACATAATTTAGTAAATTCAAGATATATATCTTTTCTTGACTATAATATTATGATAATAATTTTTTATTCAAAAAAATTTCTCTTAAAATGTTTAACTATTACCATATTAAAAGATGTTTCAATTAAAATGTCAACAAAAATTAAATATAATAATTTTATGATTTGTAGTCATGGACAATACATAAAATTAAGAGAGGTCTCATTACAATAATTGTTACAATATATTCTTTTGTCTGTCATTACAGAAAGAACTGCGAAAAACAACACATCTATTTTTTAAATTTTATTACAGAGAATAGCAATTATATTAGTTAAAAACTAAACTCTAATAAAATACATCAGTTATATTTAAATATATTAAATATTTTTTGAATTGAATTGTGTATAAAAAATCCTCATTATGATAACCAAAAAATTCAATAAAATATATCAAAATAATATTACATTCAAAGATTAATATTATGTAAACTAATTTCTAAATTTATAGATTAGAAATAATGTAAATACAAATAAATAATTTTTGAGTATATGTAGAATAAATTGCAGAAAAATAAAATCAGATTTGCTGAGTAATTACTTCAATTCTTCAATATCAAATTGAAAGTTTTCAATAGCAGAATATAGTACTTTATCTGCAGTAAATCATAAAACAAATAACTCTGGTACAAGGTTCAATTAAAACGATAAAAATAAGGAATAAATTATTAATTTAGTAAACCTGTAAAATGTATACGCTTTCATGAATGAAATTTCTGCTCAGAGATCCAAAAATACTAGCCTGAAGGAGTTCTACAAATTAATAAGTAAAAATTAAAAAAAAAAATACCAGCATGATTTTTAGAACGCGGAGCACGACAATAATCTACTTATTCATTGTTGGAAAGAAATCTTATTTTTTATAGCTGTATTCCAACTTTTTCTTCTATGAGTCATTTTTTTATTCTCGTGATTAGTTTCACTTTCAGAAATCGAAGCTTTGTTCCTCTCCTCAATTTAAACATTAAATAGTTTAATCCTTTGTACAGCAATAAGATAATTTAATACAAAAATAACTCAATAATAAATTATACTCAATAGTTATTTATATAAATATTTTTTACAATATATTACCTAAATTAAAATGTTAATTTTCTTTTCGTTAAGAGCTGTCATATTTTTTAAATATTTTATTTCGCCAAACGATGGTGTTTATAAATCAGCTTTTTTAAAAAATTGGCAGCAGTCAGT
The DNA here is from genome assembly GCA_026543055.1 of Argiope trifasciata. Lineage (NCBI taxonomy): Eukaryota > Metazoa > Arthropoda > Arachnida > Araneae > Araneidae > Argiope > Argiope trifasciata. Next base: position 178,193 of record JAPMOQ010014534.1, read on the forward strand.
AATGTAAGTTAAAATATCATTTATAACTGAAATAACAGAAATGAAAAGTTATAACTAGAACACAAATGTGAATTTTTTTTTATTACATTACTCTATGCCGAACATGTTTGAATGTAAATAAACAAAGAATTCCTCCCCCTTGTGAGTTTCAGTTACAGTTACTGTAATGCATACAGTTTTATGGCCAGACAGATGTTTGAAGAAGAAGAAAAAAAAAAAAAAAAAAAAAAAAAAGAAAGAAAGAAAGAAAAGAAAAAGAAGAAAAACGATAGCTTTCCAAACACTAAAAGTTAGTCGGATTTGAGTCTATTGCTAATTGCATTTGGTATCAATGAATTGTCAACCTAAATGAATAATCCTTATTAGTACAAAATTCGAATCCGATAGTAATTCCTCGAAACTCTTTCCCGTCCATAAATTAGTCTTAATTGTCATTGAAGATACATTGGGACAGAAATTCTTTGTTTGTATACAATTTTGAATATATGTGGCAATATGAGTGACATAACGCTCATACTTTTTCCCAAAAATTCTTTTTTTTTTTTCTTACGTTTATTTAATCAAATGTTCGTGAATGAGAGGATAACAACCACAGATAAGCTTTCTCAATCTATATGAATAGCTAGACTCCATATTTAAAATAAAAAAAAAAAAAAAAAAAAAAAACTGAAGAAGAATCAATAACGAGTATTGGCTGAGATGGCTTTTGTAGTATAAATTCTTTCTTAAATTCTGTTCGTTTTTTTCGCTGATCAATTGCAAGAATGTTTTATGCTAGTATTAACTCATATTTGTTAGTTCTGCTCCCCCCAAAATTATTTTTACCCTTAGTTTGGATGACAATTGAATACTAAACACACACACACAAAAAAAAACATTTACACCTAGCTTTAGAGAATATTTTAATAAATCAAAAACGTTTTTTGGAAAAATTTGATACGAAATTCCATTTGTGTTATATTGCATGAACTCAATATATACGAAAAGAGAGAACATTAAATGCTTAGATTCGATGATTAATGCAAAACCACGAATTATTAAAGCTAAGTCAATCAAAATACAACTGTTACTATTGGCAATGGCTGGGATCGAAGCCACTATCTTAGGGTTCGTTGTCAGATAACATGACCACAAAAGTGATCACTCAATCCCGAGGGTGCTATCAGGCTTATAAAGTTTCCATTAAAATATTCCCCCCTCCAGTGGGAGGCGAGACGATGGAAATTTTGTCGCTGTTTAATGGTGATCTTATTGGCTATTGAATTTTTTAATTCGTCTTTCTCATTTTTTTTCGGCTGATTATTTATCAGCTTCATTTTTTGTTGATTGTTTATCAGCTTGATTTATTTTTTATTAGTCGATTATTTATCGCCTTTTTTATTTATTGACTGATTATTTATCGCCTTTATTTATGTATTATTCAGGTAAAGGGCGCCACGACAGCTACACAAAGGTTGCGTTTTATTTATTTTTATCGTCCTTGGTCACTAATGTTACTATTGGCAATAGCTAGGATCTTACTAACGATCTTCAAGTTCTTAGCCAAATAACGTAAACACAAGACTAAAAGTGAAAACTCTATCTTGAAGATGTCATCTGGCTTCTAAAGCTTCCACTACAATACCATTAAAATTTAGGAGTAGAGGTCGGAATTCATATAAAGATAAATATCTGGTTTCTTTCAATGATAAACTGAAACTAATGTCTCGCTTCGATTTTTGTTTTACACTGCAACATTAAAAAAAAATTCCAATTTTATATAAATTAATTTTTAAAATAGCTTCAAGTAGTAATTTTAGTGTTAGAATCTGAAACTTTATTCAAAGAAATGCATTTATTCAATGCATATATTGTAATAAATGCAAAAACTGCTCTCTTTCTATGTTTAAATTTAATATTCCACTTGAAAAAACTGACTTGTAAGAACCACTACAGACTAGAGAGTGGATTATTATGATGCTTAACAGTAGAAAATTTTTAGTATCATTTTTTGAAGAATTAGAATAATGTTTCGCCTGGCTTCAATTTTTATTTTGCAATTTATTTTGAATATATTCAATTATTATATGTTTACATTTGTATTAATATTTATTAAACTGGAAATCCATTTACATAGCTTTCTCCTTTAAGGGGTTAAACTAAAGAGTGTAGCATTGTCACCAAATTGCTATTTTTTAAAGATGATAAATTACCAAATAAGGAAAATTATGAAACACTAGTCTGGAATAATGGTTTCATTTGTTTAAGGACAAATCGTTTGAATTTAATTAAATATGTATTATTCCACTAAATAGTATGGTCTTTCTATTTTGTTTAAATATCCGACTACGCTGGAAACACTGGTTATTGACCACTGTTAAATAAATACTTAACTGGTAAAAGCAAGCCTGAAATATTTTATCCTGTCGCGTATTGTATTACTTTCACTTTTTGTAAGTGGCAACATGTATAAAATCAGATTCAAAATAAAGGAAGGAGAGAATGGTTCGATTAAAATGTCTGATATTGTTTTACTATTTAAAAAGCTATAGGAGAAAGAGAAACAAGTTTTGTTTTCTGCAATTCTCAACATTTGGTGACCCGGACGTGATCTTATGAAAGTATTCAAGTGATATACAGGTCAGACGATTTATTTATCTTTTAGTAACGGATATTTTGACCGTTAAAAATCAGAGGATACATTACATTTTGCTTTCGTTATTTGTGTCTAAGTTTATGGAAATGGAAGCACTAATTCAGAGACGGAAACCTGTATCTTTTACGCGAATATGTAACGGAATTAAACTTGAAGTAGAAAAAGAAAACCCGGATGAAAAATTTATAAGATCAAAATTGTCAACTTTAGAACGTTTGTCAGAAGAACTTCGTTCTTATGATATTCAAATTTTAGATTCAGAATATTCTTCTGAAGAGCTGTTTAACAGTGAGTGGGAAAGCATCGAAGAATACAGAGAAAAATTGGATTTAATTAAAGTAAAAGTTGAAATATTCTTTTCCCGCCAAACTGAGCAATCCGTCGCCAGTGTGTCTCCAAATTTAAACAAACGAAAACTCAAGCTGCCTGAAATAGTATTAAAACAATTCGGTAGAGATATTAAGGATTGGTTGCCGTTTTGGGGTCAATTCCAACGAATTCATGATGATAAAGAAATTCAAAACGAAGATAAATTTCACTACTTGATCCAAGCCACCATACCTGGCACTATTATATTGTGAATAGCTTCCCGGCGACTGCGGAAAATTATCAGAAAGTAATAGAAAGCTTGAAAAATAGATTCGGATGGGAAGAACTGTAAGTAGAATTTTACATATGAGAACTGTTAAGCCTAATCATTAAAAATGTAACTGAGCAGAGGAAAAAGTGCAGTGTATCCGAGCTATACGATAAGTTAGAATCGTATTTACGTTCGTTAGAATCAATCGGAATGAAAAGCGACAAATACGCTGCCATGCTATTTCCGCTCGTTGAATCTTGTATTCCACAGGAATTGTTAAGAGTTTGGCTAAAAAATTATGCATCAATAATTACAGAAGAAAATACTTATTCCGAAAAATTAAAACAATTATTATTATTTTTGAGAAATGAAGTTGAGGGAGAGCAGCAAATTTCTCTGGCAAAATCTGGGTTCAAATTGGATTTTGATGCGCGAAATGAAAGTAGAAGGGATAGAAGATTAAAAAATGAAGATCCCGTGCCTACAGCGAATGAACTATTCTCAGGTCATAAGAAAATATTTAACCTCGCAGAAAAGAGCTCTTGCATTTGTGATAAATCACATGAAAGCCAAAACTGTTTTGTGGCTCAAAAAATGAGTTTAACTCAAAGGAATGATGAAGTTAAGAAGAGGAATGGATGTTTTATCTGCCTAAAAATTGGACATAGGGCCAAGCAATGTCGATCAACTGTACGATGCTTGATATGCTTAAGAAGACACTGGGCTGTAATGTGTTCAGACTTGCAAACATGTAAAAAGAAAGATGATAGAATTATGGAAGAAGATGCGCATAAAGTATCTTTAGCAAGTACCAGTTTTAGTTGCCCTGATGAAGTGTATCTTCAAACATTATTAGTAAAAATTGAATCTAATAAAAGTCAGAAAACGGTAAGGGCACTTATTGACACTGGATCCCAGCGTTCATATATATTAAAAGGAACGGCTGAAGATATTGGGTGTCATTCAAATGAAACAGAAACTTTGATTCATGCTCTTTTTGGAGGAGCCACAACAAAGAGAGAAACTCACAGACGTTATGAAGTATCTCTTAGTGGCCTATATGGCAATTATTCTAGAAGATTAAACTTCTTGGAACAATCGAATATTTGTGGACCAGTGACAAGTTTGCAACCTGGACCATGGATGGAAGAAATTAAGAAAAAAGGTATCACTGTCTCTGATGTAGGAAGAAAAGACCTAAAAATAGAAATTCTTATTGGAGCAGACGTCGCAGGTGCATTGTTAACGGGAAATGTTCACAAATTACAAAACGGGTTGGTTGCTGTGAAATCTTTGCTCGGATGGACAGTTATGGGGAGAATAAATTATTACACCTCAGAAAATAATGTGTGTATCGCCTCTGAAATAACGTCAATGTTGGTTCATTGTAGCGACATTGAAAACCTGTGGAAACTAGAGGCATTGGGAATTACAGATTCCAAAGAAAATAGAAGTGATGTCGAATTACAAGAAGCAGTATGGGATCATTTTAACAAGACCCTAAAAAAGACAAATGATAGATATGAAGTCTCTTTACCTTGGATCAACGAAAAAGACAAATTGCCCAGTAACAGAGAAATAGCGGAAAAAAGATTAATTTCCACGACAAAGAAGCTCATGCTGAAAGATAAAACAGAAGCTTACAATGCAGTGTTCGAAGAATGGGTTGAATCTGAATAATAGAAGAAGTACCAGAAGAGGAAAAAAATGTACACTGTCATTACCTTCCACACAGACCGATATTCAAAAAGAACTCTACAACATCCATAAGACCAGTTTTTGATGCTTCGTGTAAGCAGAAGGAATTTCTTTCCCCTAACGAATGTGTCGCAAAGGGTGAAAATTTAATTGAATTAATACCAAGCTTACTTCTTGATTTTAGACGAGGAAAAATAGGAATTATTTCAGATATCAAAAAGGCTTTCCTTCAGATATCTATTGGAACAGGTGATCGTGACTTTTTGAGATTCCTGTGGTGGAAAGACTCTGAACAAAAGGAAATAAAAGAATTTCGATACTGCAGAGTAGTTTTTGGACTAAAATGTAGTCCGTTTTTATTAGATGCCATGATAAATTCGCATTTGGATCAGAGTGATGTTTCTCTAAAAGCAATAGCTTCAAAATTGAAATCTTCATTCTACATAGATAACTGTGTCACGTCAGTCGATTCGAATGAAGAAGCAGAAGATTTTATTGAAAAGTCAACTCAATTGATGGCAAGTGGTAACTTTGACTTGAGAGGTTGGGAGCAGACAGAGAAGAGCAATACGAAATCGACAAAAGGTGAACCACTAAAGGTTCTTGGTCTTATGTGGGATAAGTTTGAAGATTCACTGTTTTGTGACATACCTAATATCAATTTAGATGGTATCATAATTACAAGACGAAACATGCTATCCATTGTACAGAGAGTCTTCGATCCAATTGGTTTTAGCTGTCCTTTCACACTTCGACCAAAGGTGTACTTGCAAAATAGTTGGGAAACTAAATTGAGCTGGGATGCAGAGCTGCCTGAGGAAATCAAAAGAAAATTCTTGAAATGGGTTAAGGAATTACCCTTGTTAGCATCAGTAAAGAATCCTAGGCAAGTTACTCTGACCAATGGGCAGTCTTTTAGCCTCTATTCATTTTCCGATGCTTCACAGGGATCTTATGCGAGTGTAGTGTTTTTAAGAAGCCAAAAATTAGGTGAAATCAAAGTGACACTATTGCAAGCTAAAGCCAGAGTAGCTCCGTTGAAGAAAACAACTATACTAAGACTTGAATTGCTTGCTTGCCTTATTGGAGCGAGATTGACTTCATCCATTAAGAAGTACCTCAAGATCGTAATTTCAAAAGAGTATTATTGGACCGATTCTTCAACTGCGCTCTTCTGGATAAAAAAATATGCAAGCCTGGGGAACTTTTGTGAACAACAGAGTTTCTGAAATTGGGAATCTGACAGACTTTAGAAATTGGCACCATATACCTGGTACAGAAAATCCAGACGACATGCCATCAAGAGGATGCTCAGTGAAAAAACTTATTGAATCCAGATGGTGGGAGGGGCCTCGTTTTCTGACAATGTCAGAAGATGAATGGCCTCACTCTGTGCCAATCGATGACAAAGTAGAGGTTGACAAAGAAAAACGTAGAGAAGTACTGACGTCATTAAGTCATGTTGATGATTTTCCCTCGCGAGTCTTCAACTATTTTTCAAAGTACACGAAAATACTAAGAATGATGGGTTGGATATACAGATTTATAGGGAATTGCTTGAAGACAAAAGAAGAAAGAGAAGACGGCGAGTTAAAGGTAAATGAGTTAAAAATGGCAGAGAAATCTATTGTAAAGATCATTCAACGTGATGCATTTTCTTCAGAAGATATAAAGAAGCTAAAGTCACTTAGTGTGTTTAAAGACGAGGAAGGCATTTTACGAGTTAAAACTAGATTAAATGAAAGAAAAGACCATCACAATTTTATTTTTCCCATGTTACTACCGGAGAAGCATGCAGTTGTAGAGAAACTAATACTTCATAAACATTTTTCTTTGTCTCATGCCGGGATACACGTTTTAATTTCCAAACTTCGAGAAAACTTTTGGATTATCAAAAGCAGATCGACTATCCGAGGAGCTTTATCTCAGTGTATTAGATGTAGAAGGCACGAAGGTAAAGCACTGCAGATAGTACCAGCTGCTTTACCCGAAAATAGAGTTAGAGATGCTAAGATTTTTGAAATTGTGGGTGTTGATTTGGCCGGCCCACTAATTTTGAAGAACAAAAGCTTGGATCATACTTTTCACCTGTGCTGTTTTCCGAGAAGTTCATTTGGAACTGATTTTGACCCTTTCTACACAGGGATTTTTACTTGGATTTCGAAGATTTATTGCTCGTAGAGGACGACCATCAATAATTTACAGCGACAATGGTAGTAATTTTGTCGGATCCAACAATCTCTTCGAATCAATTGATTGGAACATCATTGGAAGAGACGCTTCCGTACTTAAGATAGACTGGAAGTTTAGTCCACCAACAACACCATGGTGGGGCGGTTTTTGGGAACGACTTGTGCAAATGATTAAGAAACTTTTACGTCGCATCTTGGGCCGGGCATCTTTAAATTACGAAGAGTTAATGAGTGTGTTGTGCGACTGTGAATCAACTGTGAATTCCAGACCACTCACATATGTGACAGAGGATTCTGACGATCCCATTCCTTTGACACCATCCTTGTTTTTAGGTGAAATTCCAGAGTTTGGTGTGCCTGACTTGGATCACCTAGATCGAGTTGATTTCAATAAGAGGCTTAGACATCTTCAAAGTGTGCGTGAACTTCTGAGAAAAAGGTTTAGACTGGAATATCTCAGTTTATTGGTTCAACGTCCATCAACAATCTTAATTTCCAAACGGATTAAAGTTGGGGATATAGTTCTCGTTGAGTGCGACAACAAACGCAAAGTGCTATGACCTCTAGCCAAAGTAACAGAGATATATCCAGGCAAAGACGACAACATTCGTGTTTTTCGTGTCAAAACCGTTTCCGGTGAATTAGTTCGACCAGTAAAGAAAATATTTCCCCTCGAAATACCTTCATCTATGGAGTCAGATGATAAAAATGAATCTGAAACACTTGAAAATGAAAAATATGGTTTCTGAATCACCGATGAATAATTCTGTTTCAGAGTTGTCCCAGAGGTTCAAAACTATTGTGACTAGATCTGGAAGACAAGTTAAACTCCCATCCAGACTCATTACTTGAACACTAAGTAACTTCAAAATTTAAATACTGAGAACTGAATTTTAAACATTTAAGACATAGCTTTAATTATTTTATTAATGTTTTGATTAATTTATGTGTCATTAATCAAAAGGTGGGAGGATTGTTAAATAAATACTTTACTGGTAAAAGCAAGCCTGAAATATTTTATCCTGTCGCGTATTGCATTACTTTCACTTTTTGTAAGTGGCAACATGTATAAAATCAGATTCAAAATAAAGGAAGGAGAGAGTGGTTCGATTAAAATGTCTGATACTGTTTTACTTTTTAAAAAGCTATAGGTGAAAGAGAAACAAGTTTTGTTTTCTGCAATTCTCAACAACCACATTGGCAACTATTTTTTTAAGTATTATTTCTTGTTGTACAGACTTTCCTATTTCCAAAACAGTTTATCTTTTCTAGGAAAAGGAAGGTTTAAACTATCATCTAGAGACACATATTTTTGGGATAAAATTTGTCTTTAACTTCAATTTTCTCAAAACTTTCATTTTCATAAAATTTCTCCACCGTTAATATGATACCTCAATAACTTATAGAGGTATTTACATAAAAATGTCAGCGCGTGCTTTAAATTGTATAGGCAATGAAAGGAACTAAAAGTTTTATTGTTGGCGAAATACTTTTTCATTTATAGGTGTTTCTAGAAAATTAAGTTTTGTATTTATCGAAGAGATGCATATATGCGCATATTTTTACCCGTAACTTCTTTTCATCTCAAAATGTTTCTCATATTTTGGTTCATTTCATTCATCATTGTATTCTATAACTTGCGCACAAAAAAAAAGGATTACTGCATTACCATTTTGTTAGCCGTTTGGGTTGACTTTCACTAACATTTATTACAAATTTTCCTATTTCTCAAAATACACTGATGGGAAAAAAATCCCAACACTAGGAAGGAGGTGTGCTAGATAAACGAAATTTGGTAGGGGTGTTTATACATCTGAAAGATGACGTCGATTCAAATTTCGAGCTACGCGCGTAAGTGTGGCGCTAGTAGCGACACTATGAACATGCAATTGAGGTTTGCTTTAAATAAGCGCTGTAAGTTTCGTGATCGTTATTTACAGTTGAGATTTGACGTAGTGGGTTATTGTTAGTCAAGGCTGCCTCTGAGAAGACGAAAAAGCCATTATCAACAGCTCACTGAGTTTTAACGAGGTCGTGTTGTAGGGCTACGAGAAGGTGGGTTTTCTTTCCGCGATATTGCTGAAAGACTTGGCAGGAATGTATCCACTGTGCATGAGTATTGGCGCCAGTGGTCAAGGGAAGGTACTGCCTCAAGAAGACCAGGTTTCGGGCGGCCACGTGGTACTACTGAGAGGGAAGACCGTCGTATTCGGCGTATGGCTGTGGCTAATCGTACTGCGTCTGCAGCTGAAATTCGAGCTGCAGTTGGCACCACAGTGACACAACGAACTGTTACAAATCGGTTACTTCAAGGACAGCTCCGAGCCAGACGATCTGTACAGTGCCTTCCACTGACTCCAAACCACTGCCATTTGCGACATGAGTGGTGTCAAGCTAGAGCTCATTGGAGGACGGAGTAAGATCTGTTGTGTTTTCTGATGAAAGCCGGTTCTGCCTTGGTCGCAGTGATAGCCGTTTGTTGGTTAGAAGGAGGCCAGGTGAACGCCTGCTAGTGACCTGTCTGTTGCCTAGACACACAGGGCCTACTCCTGGAGTTATGGTTTAGGGAGCAATTTCGTATGACAGCAGGAGCACTCTCGTGGTTATCCCACTCACCCTGACTGCAAATTTGTATGTCAGTCTAGTGATACAACCTGTTGGGCTGCCATTCATGAACAGCATTCAAGGGGGTGTTTTCCAACAGGATATCGCTCGCCCTCATACCGCTGTTGTAATCCAGCATGCTCTACAGAGTGTCGACATGTTGCCTTGGCCTGCTAGATCACCAGATCTTTCTCCAATCGAGCGCGTATGGGACATCATTGGACGACAACTCCAGCGTCATCCACAACCAGCATTAACCGTCCCTGCATTGACAGCCCAAGTGCAACAGGCATGGAACTCCATCCCACAAACTGATATCCGACACCTGTACGACACAATGCATGCACGTTTGCATGCTTGCATTCAAAATTCTGGCGGTTACACCGGTTACCAATGTACCAACATTTCACATTTGAAATGGCTCTTCTCGCCAATGGCTCTACCTGTGATCTTGAAACTTTAATCAATTAAATATGTTACCTAGATGTTACCTATGTTATGAAAGTGCAAAATAAAAGGTAATTTTATTTCCGTATTGATTTGCATTTGTTAACACTCTGTTTTCTATTACACAGCTCCACATATTCCCCTAGCGGTGACTCTTGGAACTAATTTTTTTTTCGCGGAATCCTTCGTTCCCCGTCTTGTTTAATCTTTCTTGCAAAATGTGGTGTCATTCTCGGAAATAGATCGAGCGAGAGAACACTGTGAGCACCAGCACTGTCAGTTTAATTATCGCCCCCTGTATATATGTTGCAGGTGTTTTTTAAGTAACAGTAACAACACAGCAGTGAACGGTAAGGTATTAAAATGAACTAATTATTTAAAGCTGTTTCGAGGTTTAATTGCCAATTTTGAGCTGAAAAGATGTGGAAAAAGTTATTGTTATGTCTGTCAATTAGTAAAAGTGTGAAAAGGTTGACAGCAAAATTGATGGCGACAAGACGTATTTTTCAGTATATAAAGGAATGCTGAGTTTTATCCACTTACATATAGCATTTTCCTTCATACTTGTGAACATTTAAGAATGTTTAATAAATTAAACAAAGCATTGATTATTTATTCCTGTTTACTCGCTGTAAGTATTAGTTTTAATCTTTTAAACATAATTATATTGGCAATTTTAATAGTGACTTAATAATAAATTCATAGACAGGTAGGCAATTCATATAAAATCTTGTAATAATGATTCCTAGTAAGCATAGTTTATATAAATAATACACATGAATGAAATCAAAGCAGTTTTCACCATTTAAAGAATAATAATTTTTAAGATTATTGGTTGGCATCACCTTAAATAATTTGTTTATTAATTCAGACAAAGGGGGAGGGGGCATTCGAAAGTAATATTACTAATCTTAAGATTAAACAGAGATCAATAGCTGGATCATTTTTATATATTTTTTAATCAATTTTAAATCCTTTTATTGTGGATAAAATATATGTTTCCCCATTTCAGATTTATTTTGTAAATTAATTGTATCAAATTTTTGAAGAATGAATGATTTTTTGTCAACAAGTTTTAACAAAGCAATTGAAGTTTTTGAATAGTTAGAATAAATTGAAATAGTAAATTCAGAGTTATTTTCTTAGTGTCCCTTACACCTATTTACATAGTTTTATTCATTTCTTAAAAACATATTAAATCTTTTCATTTATTAATACAATGTAATGCAATTGTTAAAAACATTTTTTAAAAAATTAAAAAATTAAAAATGAAATATATATTTGCAAATTTCAATTTATCATGAGAAAACATTGTTTTTTTTTTTCAAATAATTGTTTTTATTAATTTAAGTCATTAACCAGTTTAAACCGGTTTGAAACAACCCCGAGACTTATCTATTAGTCTCTATCCCCCTCCCTTCTCTCTCCACTATTTATATAATGATATTTTTTTTTAACTTTCATTTTTAATTTTTCTAACTGGCAAAATTTTGTATCAGGATCGATTTTGAGATGAAAAAAATAACATCGTTTTACTATCAATTCATGAGTAATCTGGTAGTCTCGTGATTGTTTGAAACCGGTTTAAACTGATTATTTACTTAAATTAATGAAAACAATTCGTAAGAATTCAGAGAACGAAAAATTTGGAAATCAAGATGTCACATTATTTGACGATAAATCGCCAAATGGGACAATCATCTGTATTTTTTTCTAATAACCCTAAAAGCAAAAAATGAATGTATCAAAACCTATAAATTGCCAATTTTTTTTACCTGTGCATTCTAAGGCTTCAAAAAAAAAAACTCAAACAAAAACAATATCATGTACTCGCAATATAAAAATATCTAATTATTCATCACGATCGAAAACATAGACTTTTAGATGCAAATGTAGAATTTATATGATTTTGAGATTTGGAACAAAAATCTTGTGAAGTTTCTGCAAAAATCAAATATACCATTTTCCCACAATTCAACTATTAGAAAATACTACTAAAAATTACTGAAATTTTCGATTTTTCTGAAAAAAAAGAGTAAGATAATTTTACATTATGATCTCTTTGCCAATACTTTTAACAAAAGTTTTATTCTTTTAGAAAACTGTAGTAGCAGCATCTCAATCTGAGATTAGTGAACTACAATGTGGTAAGTGTTTCACTATGCTTAATGCAAAGATAAAAGTATACATGTTTTTGAAAAGCATATTTGAATTTTTTTTAAAAATATATTAGGAAAAAGCTTTACAAACCTATGGAATTTAATTTGATTCAGTCAGTTTTGTGTTCATGGTTATGAAATTTTGAAGATGATTTTTTTACTCGTGTTTTGTTGAGTTATATGTTTCAAATTTTAAGCGTTTTTGTACTTTCTACATTTCTACATTTATTGTTTAAATTACGTTGTTGCAATGTACTATCTGAAAAAAATATACAGTTTTATAACAATACTAAAAGTAATTATCAGTTAATTATTAACTATAAATTAAATTTTGGTTCTGACTCAGTGACACCATCTGGTAGCGAGTTTTAGAGACAATTAGCCAAATGTAGAATGTGGAAAATAAGTGAAATAAAAAAAAATCTATTATTATTACCCAAATAAAAAGTATTTTTAAAGACTATTTACTTATTCTTTTTTTAAAAAATAGTCAATGAAGAAAGTATTTATAAATGGAATGTGCACCTCGGAGCCCTTTTTCGAATTTTTAATTAGAATTTCAATTAATTAAAATTTAAGCGAAATTTCGACGTTTTTCATCTATAACTTCCGAAAATATTATCGCACAAACATGATTTTTACATCCATTTAAAGATTAAAAAATTAGCTTTCTAATGGTATCAGTGTTTTAATGTATAACTCAAGCTATTGTTTTTAACGAATTTTTAAAGAAATATTTTAACCATGTTTTTTATCATGTGACTGGATAAAATAAAAGAAAACAATGCCGGAAGTTCAAATAAAAAAAACCTATCATCGCAAATCAAATCTAAAGAAATGCAACTTTTAGCACGTGACCAGATAAAATAAAATAAATATAAAACGTGATACTTTCTAAAAAAAATAAATGCAAAGCAAAGGTTTCTATAATCGTTTGCAATATCTAAATAATTAATTCAACAAATCTTCTTTATTTACGGTAAACTTGATTTAATTTAGACAGGATATGCATTGAAATCCCGATTTAATGGCCTATTTGTATTATCGTTTGCAATATCTGTATCATTAATTCATTTTTTTCCATTATAAAATGTGATAGTTTCTAAAACAATGTATGCCAAGCCAAGGTTTCTATAATCGTTTGCAAAATTTAAATCATTTACTGAATAATTTTTTCCCCTTTTTCGCTTTATTTAAAAAAATATTTAATATTTTGGCAACATCACCTAAAAATTTTTTTAGAATGGCGAACCAGCTGGTCGCCAAAGGCGGCTGGTATTAAATAAAACATACAAATATATTGTAACGACTTGATCCTAACCTATGAAATACGAGAGTAGAATTACAGACAATCCATTAGTTGCAGCCATATATATACATAAGAAAAATTTGTTCTAACAACTCTAAATTTCATGGTAACTTGCATGCTACTAATGCCAATGCTCTTTCCTACACTATTTTTAAATATAGAAGGTGGGGCGTAGACCTGGACTGCAGATATCCTGATTTGATTGGGTGTCCAAATACCTATTGATATAGAGTATATATCATGTATATCTGAATAATAAAGATTAAAAAATAATAAAAGTGGCAACATTTCGCAATTATTTTGAGGATGATTTAGCTTTTTATATTTATTTATTATTCTAAAAATTGCTCAACCAAAAACATTTCATAATGCTAATATTGTATATGTACCATAATTTTAATAGGCCTTTGTTTTTATTAAGTAGTTGCTCTGAAATGGGGTGAAATGAGGATTTGATTCAAAAAGCTAAATTCAGGAACACATCTGCCTTGAACTAATTTATAAAATAGATGTCTGTTTCATAATGATTTATGGAATTATAATCAGTATGTAATCATTACTCCAGCAGCTATAGGTGACAGTTTAAGAGAGGGTCAAAAATAAAAAATATCTAGATAAAATAATAAAAGAAATGACATCTTACGTTTATATGGAAATCTTTGGAATCTCAATCTTTTGAGTAAAACTTGTGAGAACAGAAATAATGTCATGTACCATTAATGGCATATAATTATAGTCTGAATAGCGGAAAGATAGGTCAGCTAATTCCATTTACTCTATTTTGTTCAATGACGCAAAATAGAGTTAACGGAATTATAACCATCAACATTGATAAGTATAGAATTGAAGTTATAGCAACTATTAATCCTGTTGTACTCCAAAATAATTTATTCATTTAAAAATATTCTTCTGATAACCTACTAGTTAACCCTTATGCTCATTTTGTATAGTATACCATTCATACCACTTCATAAAAATATACGAAGGCTATAAAATAATTTTCAATCTATGTATATCTTATTTTTCCAAAATTTTCATACCACGATTTTTTCATTTATTAATTTTTAAACGTTTTTATAGTCCAAATGAGCCACCTATATACATTTTTTTTTTTTTTTTTTGCTTTTCTTCAAAAAGAAATCTTGCCACAATAAGGGTTAACGTAAATATTTTTATTAATATTCATTTCAATCTTCTGCGTAAAAATTATATCTCCAGAAATAATGTAATATACTTTTGTTATCAAGTTCAAATTGATTAAATTGAATAACCTTTTGCAATACCATATGCTAATGAAACCACTAACACGGGACCCAAATACAGAATTTCAATGATAGTAATTCCCAACAATGTTTAGCTAATTTACAAATATGTTTTGCTAATTTACAATATCTTTTGCTAATTTATAAATATTCTATGGATTCCGCATTCACTTTAACATCTTGAATAAATGAAACAAAATGTATATGATTTCTACATGCAGAAAATATATATTTGGTTGAAAGAGGAATGATAACTAAGAATTCTATATTTTCACAGATTGCGGACGTATTAATGAAAGGGCGTCGAAAATTATAGGTGGCGCTGAAGCTGTTCCATATAAATATCCATGGATGGTAAGACATGTAAACAATTACTCATGAAGTATGTGTTTTGTAAAGTATAAAAGAAAGGTGTTCGAATCTAACGTTTAGCTTAAAAAATGAGACAGCACAAAAAATTTCGCCATGTAACATAGAAATATTCCCACGCCTTATCACTGGATGCGAAATCCCAGCTTCTGCTTTCTCCTAGCAACTGAGAAAGGTTTCTGAAATGTTTGAATTGACTGATTTTTCAGAAAACGAATAAAGCTAAGAATGAATATGAATTAGTCATGGAATAAAAAATTTCACTCTAATATTCTTCTGATAGCTTCCCAGTTAGCATAAATATTTTTATTAATATTCATTTAAATATATGTGTTTATTGTCACTTTAAATGTTGGTTTGAAGCAAATTGTAATGAATTGAGATCTGCAATTTTTATAAATAATTGTAAACCTTTTACGCGATTAGTGATGATGTGAGTATTTGCGGATATTATGGAATGCGAGAATTAAATCACAAGGCAAAAAACATTTTTTGGTATTACTCTAAAATAACACAGACATGTCCACATACATTTGTAAACATATATACCGACTAATTTACCTGAAAATTGAATTACTTACAATTAATTTTTGCTTACAAGACATTATACTACTACTTGCGTTTTTAAGGTATCACATTCACATGCAGAATATACAAATCAAAAGACTCTCAACCTTTTGGTGGGTTTAGTCTAAAAATATATCCATGACCCTTATGAAAAGTATACGAATTAAATTTAATTCATCTTGTTGAAATGTTTTAGTTACTTTGTTCACATATATACGGTCAAACAGACATGTTCGTCTCAAATTTTATAGATGAAATCTACAACTTTGGTATAAAGATCACGTGTCAAATTTTATTCGTCTTCATTTCAGCGCCTTTTTTTCTCTTCTAAATCGTGTTATGACAGAGAGACACAATTCCAGAAATGTTTTTTCTTTTTCCTAAAAATCTTAAACAAGGAGAAACATTCGGAATTCAATGTTAGATTAATTTATTTAGTGCCTTATAAAGTTAGAATACAGTTTCTTATCCATGCCGATATCAATTTAGAATAGAAGGAAAATAGAATATTTGCGTGAAATCTTTATGCATTTTATTTTTAAAGGTCTAATTACACTTCTTTTCATCAAGGTTGCAGTGTACTTAGAGAATACATTTAAATGTGGAGGGGCTTTAATCACTCGACGGTATGTCTTGACTGCAGCCCATTGCTTGTAAGTGATGCTCGTTTCGTTAATTTTGTGAGTGGTGGATTAAATACAGTAAAAATATATATATATATAATTGAAGTTTTTGAACATATTGTATTAATAATCTTAAGGCTTAGCCAATGGTTCGAAGAATTTTGACATTTTCTCTTGCTTGGCAGTTTTTAAAAGCTCCTTCCATTCAGACTGATACGCAGCAGTCGCATTAGCAATTTGCCTCTTGAAAATAAGACTTCGTTCCATAGAGGGATCAATGTTCATAAAGAAATCGCAAAGCTCATATGCCATTCTTAAACCTTCGCTAAGATTTTTCAAATGAAATGTCACGTTTCCAGTGCTTGTTGAAGCCTCTTCTTCAATGGGGTGTGAATTTAACTTTTCCTCCAAGTCGGTTTCAGTCCTCGGCGATATCATTTAATAACATACTTTAGGCAAAGTTGTAATAAGATCTATTTTACTTTTTTTATTTGTCCATTTGACGGCATTTACAAAGGATATTGAGTTGGATACCTATTGGAATCCTTTTATTATTATGTATGTACTTATTAGATCCACGAATAAAGAATTTTTTAGACGCGAATATAGGAATTGAGTTGCATTTTTTTAATCCGCGAAAAGTGAAAACACGAATGAAGGAAGCGCGAATAAGGAGCTTTTACTGTATTCTGATTTCCCATGAATTTTTCGCTCCTATTAGCTTTCTAAATGAAACAAATTTAAACTATCAATTCAAATTTTTAGTCTAAATCATTTTTTGCATTATAAGTAGTTATATTTTGTCAGATATGATAATTGATAAGGGATTCACAGGAATATAATGATTTGATCATTCTTTTAAAGGGTCGACGACGGGAAAATATCCGTCGGAATAGCTGTTCACAATTGGAAGAGGCCAGGTCAGATGATACCAGCATCAGAAATGATAATTCACCGAAACTTTTTTAGAGAACAATCAAACTTTTATGACGTTGCTTTGATCAAACTTGCGGATGCAGTTGCAATAACAGAACGAGTTGGCACACTTTGCTTGCCTCACAATAGGAATTATGAACGACCGGGCATGTACGCCATTGCTGCTGGATGGGGAAAGACAAAACCTCCACAGGTACTTGGAAGTAAAGGTTAGTTTTGGATAACTGAATTTGGAATAGTTTCTTTAAAAGCTTAAAATGGATGAAATGTTAAATAAAAATCTGAATTGGTTTTTGAATAACTCCTGATGTCTATGCACTCGATCTACGAAGCCAGAATTTTAAGAAAATGCTTTTTTTTTTAAAAAAAAAAGGAAAGAGGATGGAATAATATACATGTAGTTAAAATATACAATGTGATTAGATGAACCCAGACACTTAAGGATTTATGCATTTTTCCTAATTAATCTATCAATGCTGGATCAAATATTTTTGAGCTCCGGCTGTAGAAAAAGTATGCTTGAATTAATAGTTTTAAATGTACCCCCAAAACGCCAGGGCAATTTGGAGGTAAGACTACAATGTATTTTTAAAAAACTATTTCGTTTACTCCAGTTTCTCTAGAAACTGATTAGGCTTAGTAGCTTTCTTCAATGATTTCATTCGCAACGCAACTGTTGTTGTTGCTTAAGGCACCTGTTAGAAACACGCCTGTTGGTGAAATCAGTTATTTTAATCTGACTTTTGAAGTTTGTTATTTAAATAGATACATTTAGAGTCAAAAGTATGTTTTAGCAACATGCGTCACGGCCCTTTTCACGGGGCTGATTTCATACATTTCATTAACAGATAGTAAGACCTGGATCAGAGAGCGATTATCTCTCATCCAGTACTCGCATGTCCCTACTTAGAGGACTTATTGGCAACTTTCAACTCTATTGGAGGACTTATTGGACTTGGAGGAAGACAGATTCATGCGCACATCAACTATTTTATGCACTAAGTGTCTTCGACTGGAGGCGGGGGAAGAGGGTATCGAAGAACAACAACAAAAAGAAACCAAATCCAACACTTTCCCACTCAGGTTCTCATGAACCATTGACAGCAATCTCTTTATATGAAGTAAAAATTAGCATTTGAATCTGGTAGCCTATCTTTGCAATGAATAATAATACATAATGTCACAAGTCTAATATTTGGAAAAATAATAATATATAACTTAAAACAATCATTAAACTTTTATGATGCCAATGCACTGTATTTTGCTTCTTATGAGTATAAAAGATATTTTTAATGCTTCAAAGAATTCTGCGTAATTATTTGAAAATTCCAAGTTAAAAGAATCATAAAGTTGTGGGAAAACCTCGTGTCTTTCAGAGTCTCTTAAGAAGTGGCTAAAATGTAGCTTACTGCAATACCGATATTTTTCTGAATCGCCGTGGTATTTAACTGTAATTTTTATTTTAATTGCTCTAAATGATGAAAGGAAACATTATTTCTTATTTATTTGAATACTCATAAAATTTAATTTAAACTAATTTCTTTCATATATTTTGAATTTCTGTCTTTATATTTTTCTTGCATTTAAATGCATTTTACATTTTAAATCACTACAAATTGAGAAAAATTTGGAATTTTTTTTTTAAAAAAAGCTTTTATATCTTCCCAAAAAACAGAGTGCTATTTTTTTGCGAAAACGCAGGTAAGTAGTGAACAAAATATTTCTAAAAGTTTCAAACAGCATTTCTGAGAAACGGAGAGGTTGAGTTCTCATCGTCATCAGTTTCTGGATTAAATGCTTTTAAATTTAAAGATAAATCGACCATCGACAAGTTGACGGATTTGGTAGATTTGATCGTGTTCGTACTTGGACTGGCAGATAAAGATTCAAAAATGTGCTCTTCAGACTAAAGAAAGCATGAAACAAAAAGATTGATAAAAATTGCGAGTTCATTTTTTCAATTCCTACTATCAGTTCACATTCTCCCTCTATATATTTATATACCTAGCTCAAATATTCAATAGTTAAGGAAATACTTTTTATTCATCCACTCCAGTTCAAATACATTTTTAAAAACTTGTAGTGGTTGACACTCGATGTTAATAATTTTTTTCCAAATATTAATTCATTGATTAAATTAAATTAATTTTTAATATTCTAAATAGAGTTTTAACATTTTGTAATGAACTTTGATATCGGTAAGAAATAGTTCCATCTGAAAAATGCGAGGTGTCATTTTTAAATCTAAATCGATCTTGTTACTCTTTCATTTCAAAAATGTTGATTATATATAAATAAGAACAGGAAACAATTCTATTCTGGATTATTATATTTACAAATACGAATTTTAAAAAAAGCATGCCGCTGAAATGAAGTCCGCTCGTTCATGGGGAACAACATTACCTTCTCGTCCTTCTCTGACCTCAGAGGTCAATCAATCCTCTCTGGTGGGCAACCTTCGAACCCGGGTTGCAATATTTGGCAAAATATCGCAACGTGGAGGGAGAACCATGTTCGATCCTTACTGTCCTCCATGTGTAACTGTCACCAAAGTAAAAGATTACAGGGTTCCCCCCCGTGAAAATTTGGATATATATATACATATATCCCCTTCCTTAATGACACAATTTCAGCTGTGAAATAAATATTGCTTTTTCATACAGAAATTTATATATTCCAAAACCAGAGGGAGAATAATTGATATTTTCTGTATTATTAATTTGAAATTGATTTTGATGAATATCATATTTATAATAAATATTTATATTTTATTTTGTAACTTAATTTTTTATTGGATAATTCAGGAAGCAAGCTTTTAAGGGAAGCCATTTTACAAATAGTTCCTATGGATAATTCGATGATCGGAGCAGTGGGAGTAAACAGTATGGGTACTTGCTTTGTAAGTAATTCATTATTTAATCTTTTCTAGAACAATTATAAGTAATTAATACTACATCGGCGTTTTTTAGAACTATCTTTTTGATAAATCGAATCCGCATATTTTATTGTGTTTAGTAGTCAAATTTTGTAATTTTTCATCCATTACATAACACGCTACAAAGTTCCGAACACCTCCTGTCGTTTCTTGATCACTCTGTGCTTCGCATTTCGCAAGTTTTAACCATCATTGTTGGCATGCACCGACTATGGTTCGAATGCACAAACAATTGTTTAATTTTTTACCAATCTCTTTGGTATTAGTTGGCATGCCCGTACCAAATATACTGAAATACTCCATATTCAGTTATTCAAGAAAACATATAGAGATTTTAATTTGCATGAGTATTAATTTTTGTAAAATTTGTTTCATTATCTGTATATGTATGTAGCTCTGGGTGTGTGTGTATTTAATTCAAGGAAAAATTCTTCTTTACTTATTCTTGTTTATTTTCACACACACCCAAATCTATATATACAAAACATTTATCGACGATCACAGATATACAAGAAAACACATAATATATATATTGAAATATAGAAAGTGCCTCTAACAACGAGAGAACAAATAACCCTTTTTGCCGCTAATAGAGAGGGAACAGGTGCTTGCCTGCACCAGTTACACACCAACACCGGATGTGGTCTTATCACACGGCAAAATATCGTCGTCACTTTCCGTCAGCAAACGACAACGAAAGTGACGTCATTTTAAAGTTTTATATGATTGGTTGAATTTCGTGTGCGGACAATATTTCCGACGGCATTTTCTAGCTGGTTAGAAAAAGTAGTCGAGTAAGAAACTTGCTTGACCGGTTTTTGAAGGTAGAAACGGAAAAGTGCTGACGAAATTTTACCGTGTGATAAGGCCTTAAATATCAAGAGTGCAAATTTCAGAGCGCAGTTGTACAAAAAAAATCTCAAGAGAGCTCGCCTCACATAGCATACTCCTGGGTTGGGGCAAACTGCGCCATCTATGTTCAGCATTCATTTATACATATGAACAAGTATACAAAGAAAAAAAAAAGATACAAAGAAAATAATTAACTAAAAACAAAAATTAAAAATAATTTAATCACATAAACACATTATGTCTGTATTTCTCTGGCTTTATGAAATAAAATATTGACATTTTGAATAAATGCTTTTAATGCTCGGAAAGTAAATATTCATGAAATCGAAACTGTCACCGAATGCAGAGAGTAATAAAAAAAAATTCTAGACGCGATTTTTAAAAACATCCAATATTATATTACTTATATGGTTGCAAATATTTTAGTTGTTTTTAAATCACACTGCGTTGAATATTCCAGGGTGATTCTGGTTCTCCCTTGTTTACAAGATATGCAGATGGAAAATACCACGTGATTGGAGTTACTTCATTTGGCTCTCGAAACTGCTTGGAGGACTCTCATTATTCTAGAATATCTGCTCATAATGAGTGGATTATGAGCTATATCAGGGATTCAGAGCCATGTGAAACGGGAAAGCTTCAAATAACGCCAAATGAAACCAACTACTTGTGAAACTCGCCCAAACAATTCTTTTATACATATGACAGTAAGTTATTACTTTTATTAAATACTTTTACTGTTCGCTCTTATTCGGTGTTTATGAGAGCAAAATTTTGTAATCACTATATTTTAGTAAATTTAGAGATGTTGATATTCAAGAATAGCTATAAATATTACAGAATCTCAAATTTAACATTTCTCGAATCAAATTCTAGATGGCGCCACTACTGTAATTAATTCAATATTTAAATCTATCTAATTTTGGATTTATTTTTTTTTAGTGGTGGTGGGAAGACCGAATAAAAAACAGGACTCAAAAATAATACTTTCTTCCTCCTTTTCTCATCACCAGTGGCTTAGAGTCCGAGGCATAGCCTAATTCCACCCTTCAAATACTTTCTTTAAAAAAGAGTATGAAATACACAAATAGAATGTTCCCATCGTGTCCAATAAAAACCAGTTACGGGGACTTCTGTACCTGCTATCAAACTTGCTTCACAGGTGATGGTGGTTCATAATTATATAGATAATTCCAAAAATAGTTTTTCGGAGTAACAACAGCTGAGCATAATTAATATTTCGAATTTAATACTACTGTTCACTTTTTTGTTTTCTAGATTTTTCTTGGAACGATGCATCACCTCTTATGCTCAGATCCTTCCCTAGTGAAATATGTTTCTGCAGTCAACTCTCGCACAACTACGGTTTTGTTATTCTTGGGTTTTCATTCACTAAATGTATAATTTGAAGGTACCAACAACACTTTGAAGGTACCTTTTCGTCCCAAAGAGTGAAACCATAAGATGTGTGCGATGCTTTAGGTATCGTTTGCAAGCTTTCATTTATATAGCTCAAAATCAAGAAAAACTAGTCAGTTCCTTTTATTCAATATCGTATTTTCAGTGTCTACAGCATCTTAATAGACATTGGACAGAATTTGAAAGTTGAAAAATCGTTTTCTAATAGTTGAACTAAAAATTAGAATTCTGTCTTGAAAGTTGAAATTTTTCGCCATGTGTATGAATTTTAAAAATTTTATTGCAAAATATATTTTAGATATAAATGTTGTCATCAAACCTTTGATGAACCATCCTAAATAGCGAACGTTTACCAGGCTTATGAATGTTTATAGCGAATTTGTTATGCTTGGGGAGACACTAAATATTGTTTTGAAGTCTTAATCCCCTTCCTCCATATTTCGATAGCAGTGGTAATCTAATAGCTTTACTAGATCATTGAAAGTTAGAAATCTGCATGTAATGCTAGAGTCGGTGTCCAAATTGTGTTAATTTGCAGCCAAAAATATGTATAGGCATCGTGTTTCAAAATGCTATAATTTTGTATCAAAATTTGAGTTTGTATAATGGAAAAATACCTTAATTTGTCTCTGTACAGAGAATTATTTATAAAGATAATTTATAAAACAGTATTTTATTATTATTACAGAAATATTCATAAAGCCATATTTTAAATTTGCAATGTTTCCTTTTCTTTTCTTATAGATTATTCTAAATGGAACCCGAGATCGAAGAAAACGTTGAAGACGGGAATAAAATTTCAGAAAATAAATCTGAATATTTTAGCTGAATTCATATAGAATAAGTTATGTAAAATGCTTATAGATTTATGGGAGCAAAATCTTCCAAATAGTTTTAATAGAATAAAACCTATTATAGTTGAACTTTGAATATTTGAATAAAAAATTGCAATATTTAGAATGTGTTCATTTTTTTAATTAGTTCTTACTTTTCAGATATAACAACCTCAGAAATACTACAAAGCAATTACATTTGCTAATCGACACGATTTCCTTATTCATTTACGCAAGATAATCGAACTAAATGCAATATTTGATTTATATATCTTTCAGATAATTAAAAAACATGAATTAAATGAAGTGGTTTTCAGAATGTCCTACAATAAGGCATCGTCATTGGCTTGCTCAAAGTAAAAAACTATGGGCATAAGATGTTTCTATTGCAAATAAAGTCTGTCGAAAGTTTGTCTCAAGTGATAAAAGATTGTCTAAAGTGGAAATTTATTGTCGAAACCATTTTGATATTTATGAATAATTTTATTGTTTTCTAAAATATAAACAGACTTAAGATTGATCGGTTTGTTTTAAGAAACTTGCACAAACAATTAATTAGAACATTAGGACGGTAACTGGATATGTCAGTTCAATTTCCTTCTGTTTGGGCGACAGAGTACCTCAAAATTTGTTTCTTAAAGTTTCAATGTTTACAATTATATTTTACTTTTATTTTATGTGAAATATTTATTATTTAATTTAAAATACTATATATTAAACTCTTCCGTAAAATAAAAAATAAAAACAATTTAATATACATTATTTTTTTTTCAAATTAAAAAATTTGAGTTTTTTTTTTCACTCTAAGGTTTTTTGAAATATGAAGATTTTTCTGAAAATTATTTTTCTAGGTAGCTATAAATATACTACATAAAATTTAGCATCCATTTTCTTCTGCCAACAGTATTTAATTTTTTATTGTAAAAAACACACAAAAAAAATCTGAAAAATGCAGGAATTCTGACTTTAAACATTTTAGAAAACATTACTACACACCTTAAGGCTGATTTCATACAAAGTTTTATAAAGCATATATTACTGAACATTTATAAAAAATTTCACACCTTTCCCTCCATTTTTAAGGCAGCCTTAAGTTTCGAAATGTAGTATATAAGTTAAAATCGAAAATGGAGAAAGATGCCTTTAAAGTTTTTATTCATCTAAATCCTAAAATAATATGTATCCGATTTGCCTGTAACTTTTACATGATGTGATTCAAGTTATTCTAAATGATTTAAAGTTTAAAAATGAAAAAAACGCATGGAAACCAAATATTATATTTCTATATTGAAAAACTAAATAAAGATCAAAATTCCATAAATCTTATGATAAAAAATTTAATATGCATATCAAAATTGATTAAATGTATATTTCTGCTATTTTGTTTGATCGATGCAGTTGTAACTCTTGAGAATTTGCTCCCAATGACACTGTGGAGAGTTTCATTGAAGTTTTATGTCTTGAACCAAATAAATCGCTCTGAAATCACTCATTTGATAAAAGCCCTAGGTAAACTGACAATATTTTTGCGAAATAAGCTTCTTTTACAGGCGTTTCAATCTAAAAAGAGCCGTGGTATTCTTGTTTATTCTCCTGTCAGGCTTCAAACATTCTTCAATAACTTAATAAAAAATAAAGCTGTGGCCCCAAAATTTTGCTGGAACATTCAGAATAGCTCAATTTATCATATGAGCCAAAAAAATCGATATTTTGATGACGTTTCGAGTACTGTGTCGCCTTAAACAATAGGAATAACAAAAGCATGCTGCCATCAGGTTTATTAAGAAGATGCAAAGATTTGTTAAAGAATTTATGTTAAACGTTGCATCCAGTATAAGTATGACCAAAACATAATTTATGCTGTACAAATTTGAGTGAAGTTTTTGATAGAACTTGCAATTATATGAGAGAAATGATTCAGCTTTTCCTACGCTCTGATCGAGAATTCAATGAATTCGAGGAAATTGTTAAAATGGATAAGCAGCTTCCATTTCATAAAGAGTCACATAGCACAAAATATGTTCATCATTATCCTCGAAGTTTGGAGGAAATGTTCTCCCTAATTCTTGCGAATTGCTGGAATCTTCAAGAATTTCTCTTATTTCCTTTACTATACCAACATCCGCTACATAATTAAAATGTATAGAAGAATACAATAAGAAATCTGTAAATAACATGTTACGTTCATTTAATGTTTAGGAAAAAACATTCCATTTTGTGTTTACATCACGACAAATTGTTGTTAATTTTAAAAGGAGTGCTATACATTTGATTAGCCTGCACCCTGGCCTAGGGGTAGAGTGTCTTTCAAGTTATTTGCGTGCACCTGGTAGAGTAGTTTATGTCTGGTTCTGGCATGGTTGTTCTGTACATGGTGTTCCATCCTTGAGTTGAGTGAAGGAGCTTCCCCCGGGTAAAAAGGTGTTGCGCAGGTGAATGTATGTGCCATCACCATAAGAGCTAAAAGTCAGACTTTCGCCCTCAGGTGCTCAGGAAATTTGCCCTCAGAAGCTCGTCTTAAATCTTCGATAGTTCGTCAGAGAGCTTGTAAAGTGCCATAAGTCACAACAGCAACCTATACTCGATTTGTAACGCATAAATCAATGTGAAAGGAGTGTTTTTTATTATAAATGTGTGTTTTTTAATTATAAAAGTCTCATGATCCTGTACTTTAAAATCTTATTTAAAATATATATATTATTCTATAAATATAATAACAAAAATTAAAACGATGTACTAGCGTATTGTTACACTATATTTTTTACTGTATTATTATATGCGTTGTTTGTTACATTGTAAAACACTGAATTTACACTATTGGGACAATAGAGTAAACAATACATTTTTAAACAGAGAGAATCAATTATCAATCCATCATTGTTAAACTCAGCATTTTCAAGTTTAATCAGCTTGAGTGAGGTTTTGCGTTTTATTTTGAGCGCTTCTCATTGATTTTTCTTGGAGAAAAAAAACTTCCATATTTAAAAGATGGATTTATTGGAATTTGCATCTCTCTGCACTTTCCTTTGGACTTATTTTAGAGTCTTCTGGTTGAACGACTGGGTTTCGAGCGTCTTCTTCGTACCCTTCATTCTCATGTGGAAGAACGCTATTGTGGAGGAACTGAATAGAATTCATGTTGGATGCCAGGCATCTGTGGACTGTAAACAACGTATTGAGAAGGCAGACGCGGCCACTTCTGTTGATGAGACTGTCACTCAACTCAACGAGCCAGAAGCTGATTATGCTTCTACCATCGACGAGGCTGCTAACATGCCGCAACCAGAGCTGCCCATCACTTCAGTCTCTATCAACCCATTTACAAATCCATTCTTTGAATTTCTTACATTTGATGACCCACTTGCTCATCTTCAATCTGATGAACCAGATGGCAATTCTGCGGTTGCAGAATGGGTACTCAAGCATTTCAACTAAAAGCAGCAATAAAAATACCGGTGACACTTCTGCAATAGCAACCTGTAAAAATATCTGATATCATTCCAAGTCTGCTGCCTATTACGTTATAAAGACAATCGACATTTTTCTGCATTACATCATACAGCTTCAGTCAAAAGATCATTCAACTTTGAAAAGAGCCAAGAAAGAAAAAGTCGAACTATCATCATTTGAAATCCTCCATGGCCACAGTCTGCAAACATTCTTCAATATATATTTAAAGGAACTATAAAAATACTTCCGAATTATCTGCAATAGCAATTATCTTGTCATAGTTATTCTTCACAATCACCGCTTTTACTTTGAAAACCAATTCCTCCTGATTTAGAACTGGAAAAGCGATCGTTCAGTGATCGAAAGAAATGACGTGATGAAACCCATTTTGTAAATATTGTATATAGTTTTATTTTGTATATATTTTGTGTTGTTTGTATTTATATATTTTCACACTGCGGACCTTTTTTATTGCTTCATGTATATCTGTGCTTATATTTCCTGATTATGGACCTTTATGCTCCCGGACTTGACTTAAATGACCGCATCCGGTCACCCGACTTGTGACTTATGCCTTTCTGTATGGAATGGAATGGATCTGAAAGAACTTTGATGACTTTGCCGAAGGTCAAATCCCTGAAAGTGGCTGCTGCATTTGAACATCGTATTGAGCATCTGCATTTGAATATTACTGGATTGCATCTACTTTCGGACTTTAACAATAGGCGCATTCAATAGCATTTAATTTTTGTACCATTTTAATCCATCAACCCTCAAAATAAAATAGGCTCAACACCCAAATTGTCTCTCTTATTGTCTTTATTTTCTTTCTGTAATTTATAGTTAATTAAGTCATGATTTTACAGTAGAATTATTATCTTTCTTCAATTAATGAACAGTATCATGATTTTTTTATGCATCATGTTTATAGTTCAAATAAGCAGTGTTTATTTTGCTTATTTAAATACAATTTTTTATTGAAATTTAAGTTATTTTTAATTTACCGAAATTTAATTACAGTCTTCTAAAGTAATGTTTAAAAAAGAACTGCTTAAATCGCACTGAATAAAGGATTAAGGGATTCATATTTATACTTTCAAAATTTTATTCCACCTTTAATTATTTTATACGATTAAAGTTTTGCACTTTAATTAAAGGAATGCACAATGGTTGTTCATATGAAATGGTATGTTCATTCGATGATAGACCATATATCAGTTTTCATGACCTAGTTAAAATAATTTTTAATTATCTTTTATAAAGACAGACAAAATACTAAAACAAAACAGTGTTTTTAGACTCCAGGGGATAGATAAAAAATACGGATAGTCATCAAAATCTAGTTCAAAGTTTTTGTTCATTACAATATTTTTTCAATACTTCGTACTTGAAAAAGTAAAGAAAAAAGTGACTTAATTAGGGTAGTGCAAGCTCACGTTTCGTTCTCGTCATCTAGCCGAGGTTGATAATTAAGAAATCCATCATTCCTTTCTTCCATCTTTTGTTTTCCTTTTAAACGGGGCATTAATGTAACTCAATTAAACCGATGTATCCTGATATCGTCAAAAGTCATTCTCCATTTATGAAAATTGATACGGTTATGTTGCTCAAATATTCTCTTTCGATCGGAAAGTAACGTGATCATGCAAATTAAAATCCAGTGATTGGACGAATTATCAGTAACTCTTCAAATGGAAGCTGCTTTGTCTTTATTTTAAATCTTCTTTTATTTCAATAACCAAGCTTAATTATCTAGTAGAAGAATAAAGGAACAAAAAGTAAATACGAAGAGTATATATATATATATATATATATATATACACATAAATTAACAAAATAAGCCAAGCAAAAAGGAACACACCCGAAACAAAACTACAGCCAGTAGAAAAAGAATTCGGCCTGAAAACTTCTTCAAGGGTCACTCCCAGACAAGGATTGAAAATAAGGGATTTTTTCTGTGAAATGCATTCGACAATGTAGAAAAGTACTGACCCCTCGTGACCCGAAACATAAGGCAATCACTAAATACAAGAATTGATTTTTCTTTTAATTTTAAATCTTAAACTTGTTTGAATCCGAAATAATGTTTAGTTTGGATTCCAATTTTAGTTTCGCTTACATAATTTTATTAATTTAGATTTGTTTAATTAATAGGTTCTATTTCATTTAATTTTCATTTTGTGAACTTTTAGCTTTTAATTACGAAATAAATTTTAATTTCGATTTCAACCTAATTAGTTTCGTTTTAATTTTTGTTGATATATATATATATATATATATTGTTTGTTTATTTAAATCGTTATTTTTAAAACTCTGAAGATATTTGGAAAATCTAGTTGTTTAAAAAGACGATAAAAAGATGTTAATATACAGCCAAATAAAATTTAGAATTTTCTGGGGCGGAGTTTTTAAAATGGGTTTCATTCCTTAGTAGCGATAAAAATCCATTAAGTCTAAAGTCTGCAAAAGTCTTTTTAAAACTTTACATTATAAAGAGAAATAACGAAGTTTGTTAATAAGTGATGATTTTTTTTCTTTCCCCTTCTAATGAGTTACACTCTTTACATTAATGTAAATAGGATTAAACCAATCTACATCTTTTGTAATCAAATGTAATCATTTGATAAAATTTTATTGCCAAAACACAATTACAAAATTAATGAAATAACAAATTTCATCTGTTTATCTCAAAACATATTTTAGTTTTTAGTTAGTTAGTAAATGTGTTTATTAACAGATAGTGTATCAGATAGGCAGGCGCAATTCTTTTTCTATTCACAAGAAAATTTGAAATGTGAAGATATATGCAAATTTAGGGTTCGAATATTTTGACCAACAATAATTTTCATACTTTTTTCAAAATACCATATATCCAGGAAAAAAATGTTCTTCACATTAACGTAACTGAAAAGTAGATATATAGCAGATATTTCTTAGTTAATTGAAAAGCACAGCTGTGAGTGGTTATTTATTAAAATGAATTAATTATATGCAGCTGTTTCGAAGTTTAACAGCCAATTTTGAGCTGAAAAGATGTGGAAAACATGTGTCAATTAAAAAAAGTAGGAAAAGTT
Organism: Argiope trifasciata; assembly: GCA_026543055.1. Taxonomy (NCBI): domain Eukaryota; kingdom Metazoa; phylum Arthropoda; class Arachnida; order Araneae; family Araneidae; genus Argiope; species Argiope trifasciata. The sequence goes on from JAPMOQ010014534.1 coordinate 208,137, forward strand.
TAGCAACAGAATTAATGGCGTTAAGATGTATTAATCAGTATATAAAGGGACTCTAAGTTCGATCCATTTACATTTAGCACTTTTATTCAAGTGCTTGCAAAAGAGTAAGAATGTTCAATAAATTCAACACAACTTTGATGCTTTTTTGCTGTTAAGTAGTTGTAAGTATCAGTTTTGATTTTTTTTTTTTTTTGTTAAAAATAAATTAAAATATTTTTGATTGTTATCCAGTGATAAATTTAGTAACATTTGGTTCAAGAAAAAGTAATTATTGTAATACTCTCTATAAGAGTAAGCATATATATATAAAAGATATAATTTATATAAAACATATAAAGTAATCAAATGAAGGAAATTTCTAAAAGAATCCTCATTTATAGAACAATATTTTTTTAAATTGTATGTTAGCACATTAAAAGTAATGAGATTATTTATTCGATGAAAGGGCGGAAAAGTGATATCACTAATTTTAAGAATAAAAATTGATCGGTAGCTAATATAATCTTTAATTTTGATCAAAATTAAAAAAAATAATAAATAATTTTAAAACGGATTAAACATGTTATATGCTTGTTAATTTTTTGGTTCGCTGTTAAATTATTATGCACCACATTTTAAAAAAGAGAAATGATTTTCAATCAAAAAGTTTTAAGCCAAGCCCTTATTGCTTTTGAATTACTAATTTCGAACGAAGTATTTATTTTTTCTCTCATGGCACTTATTTACATAGATTTGCTGAATTATTTGTACATAAATCACTTGAAATTCTATTTTAAAATAAATATTTGCTTTAATTGAAAATATCAACTGTTTTTGCGTTCATCTGATTTTAAGATCTGAAGAGATAAGATTTAACATAGAAAAGATTCAAGATCATTCGCAGATTCTTTAATTCGTAGAAAATATCACTAAAAATTATCGAAATCTCTTTTTTTCTGAAAAAAATACTTTTATAAAACGTAATTCACGCTTTAAATAATTTCCATTATTATCAATTTGCCACCAATTTTAATAAAAAAATTATTTTTTTAGAAATCTGTAGCGGCAGGATTTCAATCTAACGTTACTCGATTCCAATGTGGTAAGTATTTTGCATGTTTAATGTAAAGATACAAATAAACAGGCTAAAGAAAAGCATCATTAAATTTTTAAAATTATGAAATAAATGTCTTACAAAGAGATATGAGATATGATTACAAGTTTTAAGCAACATAATTTGATTTAACTTGTTTGATGTTCATAAAGATAAAATTTTGTAATTGATTTCTTGTATTCACTTTCTGGTGCGCTTTATATTTGCTATTTTGTACATTTGTATATTCTTTATAGTAATACCCATTACATTATTTCAGTACATAACCGTGTAAAATATAGCATTTAAAAAATAATTGTCAGTTAATTATTGTCTATACATTAAATTTTGATTTTAACCCAGTGGCTCTGTCTGGTAGCTAATTCGAGAAACAATGTCAAAATGATATATCAATACACACACACATCATTATTTATTATATTAAATTTCGTTTAAGTCGTTTAAATATGATTTCGTGTTGATGACTGAGTCAGATTTTTTGATATTAAAGCTAAAAATCATTTACAGAGAGTGCTATTAATTATGTTAACCGCTGGCAGGAACCTTTCTAATGGAGTCCAGTCCCATGACATCACGGAGCTGCAGAAAAACCCATAAAAATTCTGTTCAATTTTCTCCTAACTTTCACAGTATTGCAAATTCCCTTTTTATTATCCTGAAAACTACGGAATTCTCTTTCCTTAGCTTCCAACAATAGAAGAAAATAAAGTGATTAAATATTTGATGAAAAATTATACATTAAATTTTGATTTTAAGCCAGTGGCTCTGTCTGGTAGCTAGTTCGAGAAACAATGATAACATTCACAACAAGAATATAAACAAATTTTTAATCCAATTCCTACTTAAGTCAACAAAGAAAATTTTTATTTTTGTTTCTTTTTATTAAATAATTATCGGAAAAATTATTAGGTATCAAAAAATGATAGATTTTCGCGGGAACTGAACTCACATTTTTCACCTTCAGGTGAAAAGTATTGAAATCCTTGCATTTTACCGATTGAGTTACTGCCTCTTGATTTGAATCTTCATTACAAATCATAATAGCTGCTGTCGTAGGCGCAAATTTAAGAGTGTTAAAATAGAAAAGGTATGTGTGTACCTAACAAATAAAGAATTAAAAATATCTTAGAAGTGTCCAGTATTTATTTGGAAAATTCATTAATATACTTTGCGCAAATATTACAAAATCAAAAAAAAAAAAATGTAGCATACCATTACTGGCATATCACTATAGGCAGCTTGAATAGCTCAGAAACAGGGCAAGTAATTTCTTAATGTTTCTCCAATTAAAGTAAATGGAATTATAACCATCAACACAGGTTAATAGAGAAATGAAACCAAAGTAACTGTTAATCCTATCAAACTTCTATATACGGGATGGATTTACTCATTCAGTAATATTCTTCTGATGTATTTCAAATTAACATAAAGTATTCTTATTGGTTTCATTCATTTAAATCTTCTGAGAAAAACTTCTCAATCCAGAAATAACAAAACAGATTCTTGATATTAAGTGCATGTTCAATAAATTGAGCAATCTTTCTTTTGCCAAATACAATAATGGACCCACAATAAGACTTTATGAAAGTAAATTTCAAAAACTTTCAGAACTTCATGAACTTTCGAAAATGTTATTTCCATCCGAGTAAGCTTTGTAAATTTTTCAAATATTCTACGAATTTCTAATTAACATACGTATTCTTGAATAATTAATGAATTTGAACTTTTGAATTTAAAAATTTTTGCATGAAAATCTATATACATGGTTAATCAGTAATTATAATTTTAAAAAATGCTGTATTTTACACAGACTGCGGACAGGCCAATGAAAGAGGACCAAAAATTGTGGGTGGAACTGAAGTTAATCCATATAAATATTAATGGATGGTAAGATGCATAGATTATTATCCTTGAAATATATGGCGTATAGAATATATAATAAATGTGTTCAAATCTAATTTTTATAACTAAAAAATATGAGGTAGTACAAAACACTTTGTCGAATGCGTAAAAACCAGCTTGGGTTTTTCTTTCATTCATATTTAGACCACTCATATAATATTTCTTAATCTCTCCTGTTTATCTTATAAGATTACGTATCCACTCAAACGTATCAAGAAAAAGCGTGTTAGAAGTTTGACAATACGGCAAAGTTCGTAAACAAGTATGTGTGTGTGTGTGTGTGTTTAGATCATATTTATTACATGCCGATTTAATGTCATACTTTTCATGCTTCATTGTATCAATAATATATATAATTGCCATTGCCATTTATAATGCAGAGCGGAGCATAAGAAAACGTTGCGCGAGTTTGGCAATAACACTGCGATTTCGAAGGAGTAAAACTGCAACAGCAGACGATAGAGAAGCTGTTCAGTGAAAGTCGACTCCAAAATTAAAAGAAATAAAAATAAAACAATCAATATGAGATTTTATCAAACTAGATAAAAAATAATAATAATTCTAATGAAGTATTTGTTACTTTTAAAGTATGCTACAATGCTCCAGTTTTGATCAGTTATTGGACAAAAAGGTTTCTTATAAACGCATTGACATTTTTGTGATTTCTTTTTGAATCACAGAAGTAATAATTTGTTTAATAAGTAATAATTTTTAAATAATGTGGATTCGAAAAAATGCGATGAAATAGAAATGCCTGTTGAATATTTAAATTGCTTTCCGTTGTCGATGATTGCAAAATGAGCGGTAGATTTCTGATGTCGCCCGTCTCCTGTAGATGGCAGCACAGGTCATCCCAAGAGACCGGGCCACGGAAGGCCGAGTGAAAGGAAGTGACATCGCTTTGGTCCGCTTCCGGTCAAGCGCCACTCTCCCCGTGAAGGTCGGGGGAAGTAACACGGAGTGACGTGGGGTGAGGTGGGCGGTGCCTGGCGCGGGAATCGTCTCGTGCAACGTGCAATGTCGTGATGTTTCGGAGTTCCGCGGTGTGACAAAGTGGTCACGAGCACCTCCACATCATAATTTGGAATAGAAACTTTAATTTGTAATATTTAGGGAAAGTTAAATTTAATGAAACTAGTTTAAACGAGCGCCGTAAAGCTCTAAAGTCATAAAATTTTGTATTTAATATTTTTCCTTTTATTTTCCCTAATGGATTGATAATAATTAATTAATATAATATAATTTTTAGACTATTTATGGGGTAATTGAGAGGAATGATTAATGGAGTTCCGTTGCACTTGCCTTTTTCTATTGGGATTGATCTATTTTGCTTATTTAGTTCGAACAATTTCCGGAATTTCGCGCGTGCAGCTCATCGTAGCTGTCTTTGCCGAAACAGGTAAGAATTTTGATAAAAGTTAATCCACCAGATTGGTAACAAGTTAATTAATTCTCAGCTTTTTCACTCAGGGAAAATTGACGTAAACATTGTCAAGTGCAGCTCTGGGTCTTTTCCTAGAGCTACTTACAGCAGGATCGTATGCAGGTAGTATTAATAACTTGTTACGAATCTGGGGCAGTTTGTTGAAGAACTTCAACGACGTTCTTCTGATAAATTCCGAAACAGGTTCAATTTTGAGGTCGTGGTGTAGAATTTTTCTCCTGACGTACCAGGGAGCGTTCGCAATCCTTCTCAGGTGACGATTTTGAAAAACTTGCAACCTCTTAATTTTGGTGGCACTTGTGGCCCCCCAAATTTGGGAGCCGTACATCAATATTGGTCTTAAAATTCCTTTGTAGAGCAGAAGCTTGAGCCTAATCGAGAGCTTACTGGAAATTAAGCTATTGAGTTTTTTACTCATACCTGTTGCTTTGTTGAGGGCGGCTTTAATATGACTATTAAAGCTTAATTTTGCGTCTAAAACTAACCCTAAGTATTTGTATTCATTTACAAAGGGGACAGGCTGGCCGAATATTTGGATTGGTGTTAGATCAGGCATTTTATTCTTTTTGCTAAACAGGAGGCACGCGCATTTAGTCGGGTTGACTTTTATCTTCCAGCCGATGAGCCAGCACTGTAAGAAAGACATTTGTGTTTGTAATTGTTTCATGACAATGTTTGGGTCCCTATGCTGTGTTAGTATGGCGGTATCGTCTGCAAAAATTGCTAAGTGACAATTAATTACTCTCGGCAGATCGTTGACGTAAATATTAAAAAGAGTTGGAGAGAGCAAACTCCCTTTCGCGCAGCCGCTCAGGATTGGTCTGGGGGAAGAAAATATTTCGTCTCCGGACAGGAATAGCTCCCGCTTCTCCTATGTAGCCGGATGCGCAGGGAGTTTCAAGGATATTTGAAAAGTAGAGATTCGTCAAATCTCGAATGTGAATTATTTGGCGATTATTTTACTCCTTTTTATATACTTGATATACAAGAAAGTAAAAAAATAATCAAAATCACCATAATTGAAATAAGCACATATGTATTTAAATTAATATTTCCTTTATTACAAATAATTATTTATTTATTATATTTATATTATAAAATTACATTTCAATAAATGATTTGTATTTTAACAGCATAGTTCAACCTTAATATTTAAATAACTAAGAGAGTTAACTTCTTTTCTTCACAGTAAAAGAAATCAATCATGCTAGATTTCTGAAAAAAAAAAAAAAAAAAAAAATTATATTATAAACTTTATAAAATTTCTTTCTGGTACAAAGTTATTTAATTACCTATTATGAATTCAGCCATTTTTGAAAATAGCTTA